>MU826847.1:534048-820794 GCA_029204205.1 Desmophyllum pertusum
GAAATCTTGTAACGTTTAATTTTAATACTCGCAAATAGGCCACTTTTAGACTCATCGGTTAGACTGATGGGGGCAACGCCTTGAGGCTCCATGGCTATCCATGTCACTAAGCAAGCGTTTCCCGAGTACCAGGACTACATGTATCAAACCTAGACTTGCCACAAGTCGTCTTCTTTGAGCGAAACCGAGGGACGCGCGACAACGAGCGAGAAGACCTTTCCAACGAGGAAACCAAAACCAACGAAAGGAAAAAAAAATATTGGAACGGGCTTTTAGAAAGTCTAATCAAACCGTGTGGTGTCGAATATTTCATTTTTTTTAAAATAAATTTTGGTCATCAGTATAACGCGCATTCTGATTGGTTAAATAGTCGTTTTGCATCGGACTACAACACGCTTTTTGGCTTTACTTGATAAAAGAAATAGATAACGGTCGCTTCTTGTTTACAAAGCCTGATACAAACACGCTACATAAACTTCTCCTATTATATTTTCCGTATTCGCTCTGTTCAAGTAGTCAATACCGTCTCTTATTATATGGCAAACTGGTCCACGATGAAAAGGAACATTCTGATTGGTTCCCTGAGCGGACCGAATTTTGCAATACGGACCGCTAAGATGGACCGCTCACGAATCATTTCGCCGAATTCCTTTTATGAAACATTGAACAAAAGAAAACTGTTTTCTATTGAGTAGAAACATTTTTCCTCATGTCTGGCGGTCAATTTTGGTTAAACTTTTCGCAAAGCGGCCTGAAAAATGAAAGAATATGCTTAGCTTTGGCGCGCGCGCGTTAGCCGAGAATGGTTGCATTAATTTATCAGCAAATTTTTAAAAAAGCCATTATAATAAAAACTTTATTGAACTAGCTTGTTCGGTCCGTATTGGGAAATATTGGTCTCGTTCTTTTTTTGCAAGTTTATGGACCTCGCCTTCGGCTCGGTCCATAAACTTGCAAAAAAAGAACTCGACCAATATTTTCCAATTCGGACCTCACGCTAGTTCAATAACATCTATTTATAATCCATCAAAATTTTTTCTCGCGCGCGATTGGTCTAAACACGTCACGTGACGCAGCCAAAACTGGGGAATATCCGGGTGATATTCCCCAAGTGATATTCCCCAGTTTTGAAAATTTGCGTTTCGCGTTCGCAGGTTCAGTTTTCGTCTCAAATAAATTGCTAAATTAAATAAAACTGATTGTTTTGAACAGACTAGAAATATTTTTGAACGCCAACATAATTATTTTGATGTTTAACAGCTTGGCCAACCGAGATCTTCCACGGCAAACAGAGCGGCCTTGTGAAAAAATATTTGAAGGATAATAAGTACACTAGCCTCCATTTGGCTTCAAAAATATGCTCGGATATTTGTCCTTGGACATTATCTGTTCCTCGAAGCTCACAGTTTTCCTCGAGCTTCGCTCTCGGAAAACTGTCGCTTCTCGGAACAGATAATGTCCAAGGACAAATATCCGAGCATATTTTTGAAGCCAAATGGAGGCTATTGTTTATATATTTTACGTGTTCTCTTGACCTTATATGGTGAAATGACGTAATAGTAGAATAATAATATTTCTTAATTATATATTAAGTACCAACAAGTGTGACGGAATCACAGGCTTCCCAAGTCGTGATGATTTTTTTTAATGAATAAATTACTCTTGTTTATGTAAGCGCTGAGAGTGGAACCTGACTCTCTGAATTAAGCGGTGTTGTGTTACAATGTCGGCCGTTGGGAATTTGAGCGCTCTATAAGACGTTGTATGGCGATCGAAACAGCGTTTAATTTAAGCGTTCGATATGGTAAATTTTTGTCGTATTTTTCATAAAAGTAAGTAAATGAACTCACCTTGTCTGGTTTCTGTGTAGCTTTTGGGCTATTTAGGCGTTTTTAGGCGTTTTGGGGCGATTTTGTCATTCCTGTCCTAGCCTTCATACGTCTTATGAAGGCTAGGACAGTAGTACCACGCGCGAATCGTGCGTGGAGCTCACGCTAACACGTGGAAAAAAGATGGCGGAAGATGTGGAGAGCGCATTGAGGAAAGTTTCCGCTGTGTTCGGCTTCGATAAGCTCAATAAGCATCAAGAGGATGCCTTGAGATTTATAGTTGAAAAGAAGGGCGATATATTTGTGAATCTTCCAACTGGATTTGGAAAGTCTGTAGTATTTCAAGCTTGCCTGTGTATTCGTGTATCGAGCCGAATTCTAAGAACATTGTTATTGTTGTCTCACCGCTGATAAACCTCATGAAGGACCAGGTCAGCCTCTTATAACTACGCTTTAGATCAGCGACTATGGTCAAAGGAATTGAAAGTGGAAATTAATTACGGGTCAAAGAGCTACAGTAACCTGCGAGGGCATCCGTTGTTTTCAACTCTTGTTTTACCTGCTGATGGATAATGTCCTCTACAGTTGAAGAAATCTGCAGGTAGCTTTCTTGAAATCATTATAGTGTTTATACAATTTGATTTGATTTGTCAAAACCGTATACAATCACTGTCTCATACAGGCTAAGTTAAGCTTATATTGACTTTTTGCATTTTCGACTGAAACCTTGTTTTTGAGACCCCAAAATACCAATATCAACATTTCAATTCTCTTCAGTGGTCTCCATACATTTCGTACGTTACTTATTGGGAGATGTTGTTTAAACATCAGGACAGGTTTTCCTCAGTGATCATTTTCTTTATTCTCATGACCTGTATGATCGTGCACATTCCAGGGGAAAATTAGGTGCTGATATAAAGGTGTTTGATCATGCATATTGCAAGGAAAAATTAGGTGCTGCTCAGCTGTGATAAGGTAGGCTTTCTTGGCCTGACTGAGTCAATCATTTTTTGCTTTTGCCAGATTTTCGCAACTCTTGCATGTGACCCACAGGAGCCCCAAGTTCACATTGTGAGCTATGCCGTATTGCATTAGCAGTAATGGCTAAAAATATAAGGTTTTGTGGGAGGGTTTTTCAAGTGGATTCTAAGATAGGATTATGGTAAAGTTCTCATTCATAAAATTGCCTTACCTTATTATTGTGACGTGTGGTTTTACTGACTTTCTGGGGGGGGGGGGGGGGGGGGGGATACTTCGAATTTAAAGTGACAGGGTGGTGCATAAGAAAATGGGGACATAAATTAAAACCTAAAAAATTCCTAGGGCTTGAAGCGAAACCTTAAAAAATCCCCCAAACCAAAATTAAACCCCCCAAAATCCCATCAATTTTCAAACCTTAAAAATACCCAGAAGGGATTACCGTATTTCCACGAATATAGCCATCCCCCGATTAATTGCCCCCCTTGAATAATCACCCTCCTTTGTTGAAAATGTTTCAAATAATCGCCCACCTCAAATAATCACCCCCCTCCAACTCTCCCACCCCTTTCTTTCATTCCTAGCCTTCCCAGTCAAGTTAAAAGTTTACACGTTGGATAGGAAACAAGCTTTGATTCAATTGTTACAAACAGGAAAACACAGGTTTCATAACAGTTTTAAATATAATCGCCCCCGGCTATTATTCGAGGCAATGTCAGTAATTTGATAATGACAAACAACAGTACAAATTGAGTTTTTGTGTTTCTTTGTTTGTTTATGCATACTACATGTATCTGCAATAAACGTTCCCAGATCTAGTGGCAACCTCGTTCGCAGGATCTCAAGAGAGACCCTGGGAACGAGGTTGATCTAGTAGTTACGAGCTGTGATCAGTGTAATGCAACCCGTTCAAATGGTCCATGTTGCTTCTTTCCAAGAGTGTTCTTGCTTTGTATCTTAGATCTAAATCAGTATGACTCTGAATGTAATCATTGGCATATTTTTTTTAATGATTCACAAGAAAAATTAACTCTGTATTCACAAGCTTAAGGGCTAAAGGCATTTTGTTGTATTACAAGGCAATGACAATATATCATGCCTACAATATGAAGTGAAAACAGTTATTAAAAGTGTGTGTATCAAAAAATATTGCCTTGGAAACACTTTCAATTCTGACAACTTTATATCATTGTATTAAATAGATTTTGGAGTGAATAAATGACGGAGAAAGCAGTTACTAGAACTTGCCAAGTAGAAAAACCAGTAAAAGCTGTGGTTGTTGGCAAGATAGACAAACTTCACTTCTATGTCAGCAGTTAATAATTCATTCAGGAAAACATGTCCATGGAGCTAGATGAGCTGGTCAAAAAGCTAGCAGAGTGGTGTTTACAGGTATCAAGAAGGGTGCAGTTTAATACAGACATTTCAAAGGATTTCAAAGAGATGCACTGGTGGATTTGGATATGTCCAAGTGTTAAGTGTACAAGTGGATAAATTATCACAAGAACAAAATTTCATCAGGTGTCAAGGCTAGATATGGCTAATATAAGTTTCGGGCATGTATATACCCAGCTGACAGTATTTTTTTACTGTATATATGGTTAAAATATTCAATGCTTTTTGTAGTCAAAAGTAAACAATGGAATTGTTAGTGTCTATTAAACATTGTCTAAATGTGTTCCATGGGTTATGTAGGTAAAACCACTCTATACAAACAGACATAAAAATAGAATGAATTTTCTGGTTGAGAATTTTTAAAAGTAAACAGTGATTCGCATAAACAAGAAGAATTTTGTCCCAGCCTGAAAAAATTAGGGCTTCGATCCTTCAGGCTGCAAATTAAGCTTATGTAAATCTGTAACTAAGCAAATAGTAGAGAATCGGAGAAAAGACACACTTGATGAGTCATTTCTTATAAACATTTCCAGAGCTATATTTTATGGCCTTCTCGAGATCTTGATGTAAACACAACTGACAACAGTTGAAGATGTACTTCACAAGTTCACTCAATAATCCAACCTTTAAGTGCAACAAAGGGTAGAAAACGAAATATAAAATGCTACATAGGCTTACACGATTTGAAGGGAAAACAGTTGCTTCGCCCACACGTTATTCAACTCGCCCACACTGTCCATTCTTCGTGCAAAATATAAACAGGTCTTTGCTTTCCTATATTTCGGTCGAGACATTTACTCAAAAGGCTGTTCAAAATCCACTGAGAGCCATAACAGATTCCACGAGTAAACAGTCAACAACGTCCGCCATCTTTGATGTCTCGTTCGCGCGTGTACGCGAGTATCAGATTCTATCGGCTAATTTTATTGGTCAACTACAAAACAAAAGGTTTGACGTCACGGAAATCGTTTCCCAGCTTGGTTTCGCAGACGCTAATTTTCGGCGAAGGAACTCGAGCCGGAAAATTACGTCTGCTCTCGCATGCAGGCTAAGGGAGTCGCGATTAAGAGGTGAAAATCGTCACAGCTTCATCAGGGAGGTTTTTGGGGCGGCACCAGCGCGCTGTAGTAAAGCGTCCAGCACAATGTTCTTGAAGCAAAAAACTGCATGATATTTATTGTTCGGCATAAACTTCTCATCAATCTATACATCTCGTAAAAGCAGTTACGTAAATAAACCTTAAAATACACATCATATTTCCCACGGTAGAATCATTCTTTTAAATTGTTACTAATCCACAGAGATCAGTAAACCGCAAAAAAAATTAGTCTAAAACCTTACATGTAATTGTTCGAAACAATATCAAGAGTAAAAGTCAAAAGTTTAACTTCAGTCTGATACAAGCTATGATACAGTGGAAATCCCAATGACTGATTCTATCCGCTGATACGCATGGTCTCCAGTTGAATTTCGTCTCATGAAGCTTTGGCTGACAGCCTCCAACGTAGACGATCTTTGGGCGGGAGGATATTGCGGATCATATTGATGATATCATTTGCCGGGATATATTTATTTAACTTTCGTTCAATAGTCACTGAAAATGATGCCAACTTATATGGCATTACATGATATCGAATACTGCTACATTTTCTATTGATAATATGGCGGCTGATTTTTACTCGTCAGGGCTCGGTTTATAACAGGGGCACCCAACGACAAAATTTTGCTGTAGGTGTCGGAACGTCGTTTTTACGTTGTAACTGTGCTTTTTGTGCAGTTTAATGGTTATTTTTAAACGCTAAGAAAAATGTATGTTTTCGGATACGTTAGCTGAACTTTCAAACTTCAGAAAGTTTTAGGGATTAAAATCTTATCAACCGAATTTATGAGCTGCTTTTGCCTTTCCGATAATCCAAGCTGACCTTTTTTTGTACCTAAAACGACATTTTTATCTCTCCGAAAACAAAAGGAATTAATTTTCCCATATTAAGAAAGGTCGAGATGACATTTCCCTAACCGAATATCTGAGGCGATTATAGGCCTTCCGAACAGATATTCTCACCGAAACGATCCATTGGTGCCCCTGTTATAATTAAGTTGTCAGGAATAATTTTTCTCATTTCAGTCTAACATTTTAAACTTTGGACAATGTCTAATTAGCAGTGAAAACGCTTTGAATTGAACTACAGAAGAATTAGGGCATTCTTCATCACTAATCAGGAATAAAAAACATTGCGTTAACTCAGTTTTCATTAGGATTAGGGTTAATCGCCTTTTTCTACAACCGCATGCAAGCCCAGATGCACTTTGACTATTTTGTACAAATAAAATGCCAAACACTGCAAACGAATTCCGATATTATTTTTTTCTTGACTCAGTATATAAGGCTATATGTATAAGTTAGTTACCTTTTAAAAGTTTAAAATTAACATATATAAGCACTTTCAATGAGTCAGGTATCCATGTTGCAGCTACTTTTGGTGACGGCATCCGTTATTCCATCAATGAATTTCTTCATATATATATACTCTGTAAACAGGAACTTTCACTGGAAGAAAAATTGCACAAATCAGATGTGTACGGTTATAAATATTGTAACTTAAAAAATCTGAATTGCGGAGTAGACATCGGCTGGGCTCTGACAAGTACTTTCGGATCATCCTTATGTTACCGGACTAGATGACACTAACTGTTTCTTGTTATGTAGAAAGCCCCTCTAAAGGGGAATATCATGATAAACGTTTATTTGGCAGAAAGATTTGATCCACACCACATATAAAAGAAATATTTACCTGCCAACAATCCGTGCATAGCAGTTAGGTCATTGGGTTCTGTACAAGGCACTGGAAACCTGTCTGGGAAAAACATTTATAGTACGAATCATTATTTGCTCGTTAACTTATTGAGTAATTCTAGTTTGTGCTGACACGGTGACGTCTTTGCTTGACTAAAGTAATGTAACTGAATTTTCCATTTCGATGAAGCTGTAAAAGTTATAAAAATATACAACAAGCTCTGCAGAGATCGGGATGGACTGATCTCAATTTAGACTTTCTAAAACTGCCCTTTCCAATATTATTTTTCCCTTTCGTTGGTTTTAGTTCTCGTTGTCGCGCGTCGCCCGGTTTCGCTCAAAGAAGACGACTTGTGGCAAGTCTAATCTCAATTCTGAATTCGACCAACGCCGTCGACGTTTTGTACAATTTACCTTCTTGCTGTTCTCGGTACTCATGCACTATGGCCTCACGACGCGGTGCTCCCAAAACATAGTCGTGTTTGTAAATATACAAAGTACACCAAACAAGCCATTCAACCATCGACACAAAACTTGAAAAAATTAGTCTGAGGCAGAAGCGAAATGACATTTTCTTGAGCCTGCTCAATTCCGTGAGCTACAAGGTGAAATGGACGTTTTTCACGTTTGTCTAGGTCACAGTGAAGTTAGCAAAGTGAACTCAAGGAAACGTGCAATTGCGCTAAAAATAGTTCTTGTCATGCAGTTCGTGGTTTCCGGCAGGCAAACAGGCCGGATATTTTTCTAATATATGCGGGCTTTCATCGGGCTTTCGCCAAAGAAAGCATGAAGAAAATAATATTATTAGAAGCATGCTGACCCTTGTACAAAGCTCATAAGTGTTTATAAACATAATTATGAGTATGAGTTTAGTCTCTCACATTTCTTTGGTTTAACAATTTTACGGTATAAATGCATAGTGTTGACTACGGAAGACCGGAAGACCTTAAAACCACGGAAACGTACAATATAACAAAGAATGTCAAATCCAGACTCAATAAAATTGATTAAAACTAGCTTGCACTAAAATGGTCTAGAATGGAGAAAATAATAATAATAATACAAATGTATATAGCGCCTATTCCACTAATTGTTCATGGCGCTTTACAATAAAAGATTAAGTAAACTATTAGAATAAAAGATTAAATACTAGATAACAACTTAACATTAGATAAGTTGTTGTAACATTAAAATATTACAATAAAATATTAAAAACTAGATAACACATGTGTTCTAGGAGAGAGGTCCATTGATTTTCAGTTCTAGGGTAAAAATATAGTCCATATGACTCGGTTGTACAGCTTATTGTATTAAAAGTTATAATTCATATTGTTGTTGCTCAGTTTCACAAAAAGCGGGCGAGTCGCCTGATCTTTCCGTGTTGAGAAATGAACTGTTACACATTATTAAAAACTGGACCACGGATATTAGATTTCTAGCCTTTTGATTGGTTAAACGGAGACAGTCTAATTAAACAGTTATTCTTCGAGGACGCGCCGGATATGAGCTGATATATATAACCAACGAGGCGCTTCGCCGAGTTGGTTATAATCAGCTCATATCCGGGAAGTCCGAGAAGAATAACTGTTTTAGTAAATTTTCAAACACTCAAATAACCGGAAGATGCAAAAAAATATATATTTCCACTCCAAGAAAAATACATGACTCCAAATGTACAACAAATGGCCCAACAAATGCAACTGAACGAGCACTGAAGAAAGCCTGAAACAACTTTGTTTACGGGAAGTCCCGAACTGAAACCAATACAAATCTGCACAAATTTAAACTGAATGAAAACCTGTCGACACTAAAATTTTAAGCTTAATCTATTCAGTATTGTTACCTTGTATTTCGAAGAAGCTTGTCAGTTCCAGCTGGTGCAAGCTTTCAAAATCAGCACAATAAATATATCGGGAACGAGAAAGCATAAATATCGCAGTCGATCGTACGTCAAGCGTTGGTGATGGTACAATCGAGGACCGCTTCACAGTGAAATTATCTTCGAACATCACTCTTTTTCTCTCCATCCATGTAGATATTGACGTTTTCCTTTGCTTTTTACTTCAGTGAACGTGATTTTAACTGGCTCAGTTTCCCTGGTTTCAACACAATTAATCAGTCTGTAGTCGTGCACGATTTGCTTGCCGTAAACAACCCGTTCAGCCGTTCATTCAACTTGTAAAATGAATATAATGTTCAGCTCCACAATTATTTCTGATCTTCCCATTTTAAGCTAAACCATTTGCACAATTTTCCAGAATATACGAAACTTTAGAAGACACAGAGCGAAGTTTAAAATTCTGTTTTGCTCTGTTTTCATTCAACTTGCAAACGGACACCGCGCCAGCAGTTTTTGCCGCCGTTTTCATACAAATCATACTTCATTTAGATTGAACTGAAAAATCACTCAGTCGATTTATACATTTTTTAAAAGTAATACCGAAGTTTAACATAAAGCTAGTGATGTTTTTAATCAAACAATTATTCCATTCGCCCTTGTTGGATATACAAGTACAAGAAATTCATCATTTTTCCATATTTGGTCAACTTAAGAATAATGGCTCAGATCCATAGAGGAGGGAACCAATCAGAGAGCTAGAAAATCATTATCCAGAGGTACAAATTTACTAACAGCTGATATACCAGCTCCGACAAACATGAACGCGTCAGCGAGAGAGAGAGCTGATTTTTGTTTTCCTCTCCGCAAGGAACAATGGCCGCCGGAGAAAATTGTTTCGCGGCAGAATTGACTGAAGACGAAGTAACAGAACTGATAGAAAATGCAGCAAAGTTTTGAACGAAAAATTTAATGGGAAATGCCTGTAATTAATGTACTACAAATGCAACTGAACGCACACTAAAGGAAGCGCAGCCTGAAGCAATTTACGGTAAAATTCGAAACCCCGCAATACAAATCTGCACAAATTCGTTCAAAATGAATGAAAACCTGTTTACAACACAAGTTTAAGCTTAGCCTATTCAGTAGTTACCTTGTGTTTCGAAGAAGCTTGTCAATTCCAGCTGGACTAAGCTTTTAAAATCAGCACAATCTCAGTTAAATATCGGAGAAGAAGCATACGACAGTTCGTCGAGCGTTCGTGATGGTAAAGTACAATCAAATATCACTTCACAGTGAAAGTATCTTCGAAGATCACTCTTTTTCTCTCCATCCATGTAGATATCGACGCTTTCCATTGCATTTTACTTCAGTGAACTTGATTTTAACTGGCTCAGTTTCGCTGGTTTCAACACAATTGATTTTGTAGTCGTACACGATTTGCTCGCCGTAAACAATCCGTTCAGCTGTTCATTCAACTTGTAAAATGAATATAATGTTCAGCGCCACAATTATTTCTGATCTTTCCATTTTAAGCTAAACCATTTGCACAATTTCCCAGAATATACGAAACTTTAGAAGACACAGAGCGAAGATTAAAATTCTGCTTTCGGCTCTCTTTTCATTCACTGTGCTATAAACTGAACTGGCAGACCGCGCCAGACTTTTTGCCGCCGTTTTCATACAAATGATGCTTCATTTAGATTGAACTGAAAAATCACTCAGTCCATTGATAAAGTAATACCGAAGTTTAGTTTAGTGAGGTTTTTAATAAAACAATTATTCCATTCGCCCTTGTTGGATATGAGAGGATTATAGCCAACTCGCGCTACGCGCTCGTTGGCTATTTATCCTCTCATATCCAATGCGGGCTCATGGAATAATTGTTAATTAGACTGTTTATGCTGTGTCAGCAAGATGAAAATCGGTTTATTGAATTTGGCTGCGTGATTAACTAACAGAGGCCTGTATGTATCAAATAAATAATTCCTTTGTAATTTTTGAGTGGGTTTTAAGATCCGGAGTCCGAGGCGCTAACATTAGGCCAAAGCATTTACGCAGATGATCTTTTAAATTGGCGAGTGGATATTGTGGACTGATTGCGGATATCATATTGACGAGGGTAGATTGAATCTACCCTCAAACTGCTGCTGAATTTAATATTATAAGTACAGGTACGTTACCAAATTATAATAGAAATGTATTTCTTTTGTTTCATTATTCTTTACTGAAAATATTGACTCGCGAAGTTTTTTGGTCGGCTGGCGACGTCAAAATCGAGCCTAAACAAGCCTGCCCACGGTTTCGAAAAAACTATGGCGCTTCGAAATATTTCTCGCTACCGCGTGAATTGAACTAAAACCACCATTAAAGTAGAGAAAAAAATGCATATTGGATGGAATCTAGCACGATAACGATGGAAATATTTAAAAGTAAATTAAAACGTCTAAATTATTATTGGACCTAAATCTGCAATAGCGTTAGGACTGATTTTCAGAAAATTATTTCTCAAAAGTGGCACCAGGTCTAAAGTTCTAATACGCTTATATCAAACACAATAAAGGTAAACTTTCAATTTACAGCAAAACATTTTGCAGCCGTGCGAATTCAGAATTTTTTCGTAGGCCTAAGCTTGTCATGGATATACGTCAGTTGTAAGCAATCATTATGTCTATCATTTTAATTTTAGACAATGCCAAACCGGCTGTAACTTCAAATTAACAATGAATTGAACTACAGAAAAATCATTCTTCATTGGTGTTAATCAGGAATAAAATCATTGCGTTAACCAGTTTTAATCCTGAATTAGGGTTTTAAAATCGCCTTTTTTTTACAACCAGGCCCAATATATATTTTGACTATTTTATACTGACAAATATACTGCCAAACAAACAAACTCCGATATAACAAGCGAAACCGTGTCGGACAATCTTCTACGCCATCACAAAACACCGATAACGAAGCTAGAAAACAAGTTACTACCAATGAATTTCATCATTTAATATCTAAGTTATTTTGTAATTACAACATTGACTTAACACAATGGTTTCACTTTTTTAAAACTATGTATGAGTCAGTTAAGATTCTAGAAAGTTCTCTCAACCAATTTCGATATATTAATATTCTAACTTGGCTCCGAGGCTTAGGGGAATAAAACAAAAGAAATCGACAATAAATCACATCGAGGTTGAGGGATGAATAAATCATTTCTTTTGTTTTATTCCCCTAAGCCTCGTAGCCAAGTTAGAATATTAATATATCGAAATTGGTCTATTAGTCACTGAGTATCCACGGTGCAGGCTATTCTTGGTAAAACAGTTCTTCTAAGCTGACATCCGCTCCATCAGTAAATTTCATCATACTCTGTACACTGAACAGGAACCTTCACTGGAAGGAGAATTTGTATAAATCAGATGTGTATGTTATCAATATTAATTGTAACTTAAAAAATCTGGAAGTGCATGGAGTGAACTTCAGCTTTGGCTCTGATCAGTACTTTAATCGCAAAAAATTTCGAACAAATAAACTATCGGACAAAAAATGTTTCCGTCCGAACAAAAACACATACAGTCCGAACATTTTTGATTATGGACTGTCAGGGATAGTAGTACTATAGTTCCGGCGGTGACCCAGACAACGACGTAACTGCCATGAATAGCTCATGTGTGTATCGCCCGGCAATTGTAGCGACGGGGCGTATCATTTTTTTCATAACATCAAACACGTTGAGAGCTTAGTAGCCTGAGTATCAGGCCCCCGGGATCAGGCCTTCCTTAGGGAGGGGGGAGACCCGAAAAGCCTGATACTCAGGCTAAGAGCTTAGAGTTTAGAGCTTCCCGTCCCCGCGACCGTTTACACATTTCTGCAGAAACGGAATTTCAAGAAATTGTCAGCATCCCAGGGTTGAGACATTCGCCTTTATCGGTTATCATGTTATTTTTGTCGAAGAGTCGATAACACGTTCATAACCGATTACGCGGGCGCGCATTATCATCCATGATAGTTAACAATTATTCACCTCAGTGTCGGTGAAAAGTGGTGGATATTTACCTCGCCGTTTTAGTATATACCAAACCAGTGAAATAGCTAGCTCCAAAATTATAGATTTATTTTACCGCGAAAAATCGGAAAAATCCTTTAAGGTGATTCCTTGGTATTGCATTGCGCATCCTTACTGCGCATAACTTATTGCGTCATTTGCGCGCGCCACGCGTCATTTAGCGCGAGTGCGAGCGCGCGCACATACAGAACATTACAGGATTTCTTTCAGACAAAGCTTGGCTGGAAAATAAATGGTCGTTTTCTTCTAAACAAGCACGGTGACCCCCATTTTTTATTTCATAATTTTAATAAGAACAGTATTTACATTACACAAGAAAAAGATGGGCAGAAATCTATGATCAGTTTTTTGGCAATTTAACTAAATTCTCCGGAGGGAGCCACTACGGTCCCACAGCGCATATCCAATTTGAATCTACTTTGGAGTGTAAAGTAAATACAAAGGAAATCGAAGACATTTTTCTGGAACGTCGGTGAATAAACAATGGAATAAAGTCAAACTCTGTGCGATATCACGGCTGCATTGAAAAACATCGAGCTTATTTGCTGCGCACGGTTTTTGCCAAAAGGGGCCAAAATGACCGCACTCGTCAGCATTGTGGCGTGGAAACGAGCACGGTGACCCCCTCTTTTTATCACGTTTTTATTATCTCATTGACTTGTTACAAAAGTGTACCAAGTTTCATCGGAAATCTATGTTTGGTTCTATTACCAGGGAATTACCTTAAAAGTGGAACGGCCTACGCGCGACCAAGGACAGCGCGGGAAAAGTCACATGACAACATCAGGCGATCAACATGTCTCGTATGTTGTACTTTGACGATTTCAAGGGGAAAATTATTATTTTTTCCGTTGTTACTGATGGACCAAAAGCGACGAGTTCTATTTTCTCGTATTTTACAAGTTCTGTCAGTTACTATTGCCTGAGAAACTGATGTTGAAGCTGCAAGTGCCGTTATAAAACTGAACAAGATGGTCAAGATGCTGCCTAACCGATTGAGACGTTTTCGTAATTCCAGTTCAATTATTTCTCACTTGTGACTGCATCCACCGTCTGATGTTACTGCTTTTAATTTACCGAAGGGGAGAAGCCGTAAAGTTGGAGAAGCCACAGGATTTGGGCAGTTCTTGATCATGATACGGCAACAAGAATATTTTATAGCGTAGTGGACCGAGATTATATAGTCGATCCGAATACAAAACTAAATCGTTGGCAGGTTTGAAATAATTACAGGGACTTCTTGCTTTTTGAAAGACACTGCTGTATTCAGGATTTCAGGTAGGAATTGCATTTTAAAGTTAGTTGGACTGGACAGCGTTTGGAACCACTTCAAAGACTTAACTGTTCGAAATTATTTACAACTGAGCGATGTCACGTTCTTACTCTAGCTATTTGGTCGATTGCAAACAAAGCATTTTGTACGACATTTTTGGCGATTTTATTTAGTAACACGACTAAAATTGCTGCTAATGAACACCTCTAAATATCTTCAAGTATTTTTGATAACACAGTGACATGCAACGGCCTCGTTTATGGAAGTAATTTCTGCTTTGATCAAAGAAGCAAAACGCCGGCCATTTTGTTTTGCTCGGAGGTGATTCACCTCCGAGCTAGCCAATCAGAACGCGCGAAAAGCACTATTCACTGGTGTCATTATTATGGTTCCGTCCACTTAGTAGTTGTCATTCACAGTACAGTTTAAAATAACTTGTCATTGTGCTCGGTTCATTGGCGCATGACTTCATGGAGTATTTTTTAAAACAAAGTAGACACGATAATGTTTTTAGGTAAAGAATTTTAACATTTTAGATTGTAGATTATACATTCTTTTTTTTTATTTATTTTTTTTTAAATCTCTTATTTTAGTAGTGGAACATCTGTAAACCAGCTGTTTATAGCTAAGCATGTTTCCACGTTAAATAAAATATTGTATTGTATTGTATTGTATTGACCTTGCACGATCTTCTATCACACTTTCATGACTTTAAGGACGGTGCCTCCTAATACCAAAGTATTTTGCGCGGTTTATGACTATGCGGGAAAAGCAGATCTTAGCAAGGGCTATTGGAATCCAAAAAGAAAATTGGGGGTAACCACGCATTTTTCAGAGATAATCAAGCTTCAATCTGGAAAAAAATGCTGAAATAGCATTTTCTCGGAAAAAAAGAAAAACATATTTTTTCGCAGATTCCCTTTGAATTTGCCTTGACATACACGAAAGCAACAATAAATATAAAAAGCTTTAAAATACTTAACAAATGGTATTATAACAACTACTGTTTATGTGTTTTTTAATTAAAAAATCATCGCAACGTAGCCATTATCAACCCTGACAGCTCTCCTCTGGTATACCAAAAATACAGTCTAAATAACTTTTGCACACAACAAAAAATTAATCATATGTTTAATAGGCTTACCGCTTCCATTTTATAACATAAAAAGTAGGGGTTACCACGCGTTTTTGTAAGTTATATGAAGAAAACGACCATATATTTCCCTGCCGAGCTTAGCCTTCAAGAGATTTTGCAATGTTCTGTATGTGCGCGCGCTCGAGCGCGCGCTAATGACGCGAGAAATTATGCGCAGAACGTATGCGCAGTAACAATAGGAGGCACCGTCCTTAATCAGTTAAGCATTTTAAGCTTATGAAAAACGATCGAAAGTATGACTCCATTCACTAGGAAAACAAATTTAAATCCGAACATTTTCGTAGCTAAAATACTTTCGGATCTTCCTTCTGTTACGACTAAATGGGTACGTAGAAAGTACCTCTAAAGATGAATATCCTTCTATAAAACGTATTTGGCAGAAAGATTTCAACGATCCACACCGACCACACATAAAAAAAAGGTTTACCTGCCATCAATCCGTGCATAGCAGTTAGGTCATTGGGTTCTGTACAAGGCACTGGAAACCTGTCTGAGAGAAACATTTATAGTACGAATTATTATTCATCAATTCAGATCAATTTAGCGGGTTCAAAATTATTTTTCAGAGAGGAAAAGAGGACATTTTCAAGTATCATATCTACGCCAGATTTGCATTCCATTCATGTGACGTCACAGCGCGCATGCTATAAACGGCCATCATAAAATATGTTTTCACTCTTCAAATGTTCCATAGGAAACGGCTAGTTTTCGAGCTTAAATGAACTCTAAACAATCGATTTTGTTTACCCAAGTGTGTATTTTAAAATTAGCATGATCATTGTCTACTGTGTTGAAAGGAAAGGAAAGGTGTTTTCGGAATGTCTGATCTAGGTTAATGCCAATTTCTTCTTTACTAAGCGGCATTTGGTATTCAGCTTTACTCTTCAGAGAGGATATATATATATGAAGGCAGTTTTATCAAGCAATGCGACTGTTTCCTTCACATTCATTTCGCACTTTGGCGAAGCGATTTGTTTACCCAAGTGTGTATTTTAAAATTAGCATGATCATTGTCTACTGTGCTGAAAGGAAAGGAAAGGTGTTTTCGGACAATGCTATGCAGAAACACTTGAGACACTATCGCAATTTCGCGCGTTTTTAAACATTATTAATTTTCTATGTTTGACATCCCCTTCCCCCCTATCAATGTTGTTTCCACGTCAAATTTACGTTCCATTTTTCGGTTACAACATTGTAATGGGGAGAGGGGGGTCAAAAGAAATAACTTAAAACCACTAATGAAAAACAAATAAAAAGGTAAAGAATATCGTTTTTTACGAGGAGTGTCTCAACCATTTTGCATAGCATTGTCTGATCTAGGTTAATGCCAATTTCTTCTTTACTAAGCGGCATTTGGTATTCAGCTTTACTCTTCAGAGAGGATATATGAAGGCAGTTTTATCAAGCAATGCGACTGTTTCCTTCACATTCATTTCGCACTTTGGCGAAGCGATTTGTTTACCCAAGTGTGTATTTTAAAATTAGCATGATCATTGTCTACTGTGCTGAAAGGAAATGAAAGGTGTTTTCGGACAATGCTATGCAGAAACACTTGAGACACTATCGCAATTTCGCGCGTTTTTAAACATTATTAATTTTCTATGTTTGACATCCCCTTCCCCCCTATCAATGTTGTTTCCACGTCAAATTTACGTTCCATTTTTCGGTTACAACATTGTAATGGGGAGAGGGGGGTCAAAAGAAATAACTTAAAACCACTAATGAAAAAACAAACAAAAAGGTAAAGAATATCGTTTTTTACGAGGAGTGTCTCAACCATTTTGCATAGTATTGTAGCCCATCAGAACGCGCGAAAAGCACTATTCACTGGTGTCACTATTATGTTCCGTCCACTTAGTAGTTGTCATTCACAGTACAGTTTAAAATAACTTGTCATTGTGCTCGGTTCATTGGCGCATGACTTCATGGAGTATTTTTTTAAACAAACTAGACACGATAATGTTTTTAGGTAAAGAACAGTTTTAACATTTTAGATTGTAGATTATACATTCTTTTTTTTTATTTATTTTTTTAAAATCTCTTATTTTAGTAGTGGAACATCTGTAAACTAGCTGTTTATAGCTAAGCATGTTTCCACGTTAAATAAAATATTGTATTGTATTGTATTGTATTGACCTTGCACGATCTTCTATCACACTTTCATGACTTTAATCAGTTAAGCATTTTAAGCTTATGAAAACGATCGAAAGTATGACTCCATTCACTAGGAAAACAAATTTAAGTCCGAACATTTTCGTAGCTAAAATACTTTCGGATCTTCCTTCTGTTACGACTAAATGGGTACGTAGAAAGTACCTCTAAAGATGAATATCCTTCTATAAAACGTATTTGGCAGAAAGATTTCAACGATCCACACCGACCACACATAAAAAAAAGGTTACCTGCCATCAATCCGTGTATAGACGTTAGGTCATTGGGTTCTGTACAAGGCGCTGGAAACCTGTCTGAGAGAAACATTTATAGTACGAATTATTATTCACTCGTTATCGACGGTAACCCTTTGTGCTAACGTAGCGTATTAGAACACAGTGACCTGTACGTCGTACGTCTTACTTCACTAAAAATATGTCACTGAATTTTCCATTTCACTGAAGCTGTAAAAGTTATAAAAATATACAAACTATTAAAAGCTATACAGAATTCTGAACTCGACCAACGCCGACGTTTTGTACAATTTACCTTCTTGCTGTTCTTGGTACTCGTGTTCTACTGGCTGATGACGCAGTGGTCTCAAAACATAGTCGTGTTCAATATACAAAGTACACCAAACAAGCAATTCAACCATCGACACCAAAACTTGAAATATTAGTTTGAAGCAGAAGCGAAATGGCATTTTCTTGAGCAGGTTCCGTGAGCTACAAGATGAAATGGACGTTTTCACGTTTGTCTAGGTCACAGTGAAGTTTGCAAAGTGAAATCAAGGAAACGTTCAGTGCTAATTGGATTCGGCAAGAAACTCCACAGCTGGCACTTGCAATGCAGTTCTATTCATTCACGAAGTCGGCCGAAGCCCGACGACGCCCGGGCCATAAGAGAGATTTGAAACCGGAAACCGCGCAAGAAAAGCCTCTGGCACCCAGGGTACCCAAATTTAGGGAAATGAGAAATATTGAAGATTTAATGTAGTTTTATCAACTGTCTGTTGGTGTTCCAAAAATAATTTTCTTTCTTCCATCCCTTCTTTAGACCTCTAAAATTTCATTGACACTTAGGTTAAGTCCCGCCTTAGGGTTCGACTGTACGTTTATATCAAACACAAGAAAGATAAACGATAAACTAAGATAATTAAAACCGCCCGTGCGAATCATTTCTTCGATATTCAAATTCTTAATTACGGTCAAGGTTTATCGAACCATTCAGACTTCCACAAAACACAGCGAAAAACGCTTTGAATTGAAATACAGAAAAATCATTCTTCTTCACTAATCAGGAATAAAAACATTGCGTTAATTCAGTTTTAATCCTGGATCTTTCTCAGAAACATGATATTTGATTATTTTATACAAATAAACTGCCAAACAAACAAATTCCGATATAACAACCGAAACCGACAATTTTACTCTAAAGCCTGGTTTCCATATGATCGCAACGATCGCAGCGATCGCAGTCGCACAGCGATCGTTGCGATCGTTGCGATCATATGGAAACCACTCTTATTTTTCTCAAGTGCTTTCGGATCTAATAAGGTTTTTCCTTCTTTTAGGACTGGATGGGCCAGAAATTTTCACATTAAATACTGCTTCTCGTTAGGTAGAAAGAATTTCTATCGGATTAATATCAAACGCATTTGGCCGCAGAAATATTTGACCCACAACTGAAAACCATGTACCACACATAAAAATATTTACAGCTACCGTATTTACCTGCCAACAATCCGTGTATAGAAGTTAGGTCATTGGGTTCTGTACAAGGCACTGGAAACCTGTCTGAGAAAAACATTTGTAGAACGAATTATTCATATTTAACTCGTTATTATTGAGTAATTTTCTGCTAACGTGGCATGCATAACACACGGTAACCTATAAGTCTTGCTTCACTAAAAATATGTCACTGAATTTTCTATTTCGCTGACCGATCAGAATTCTGAACCCAACCAACGCGACGTTTTGTACAATTTACCTGCTTGGTGCTCACGCTCTGCAGGCTCACGACGCGGTGCTCTCAAAACATAGTCGTGTCAATATGCACAATATACCATACAAGCCATTCAACCATCGACACCAAAACTTGAAAAATTAGTCTGAAGCAGAAGCGAAAACATGGCATTTTCTTGAGCAGGTTCCGTGAGTTGCAAGATGAAATGGACGTTTTTTCACATTTATACAGGTGTCATTTGTATACACAGTAGGTGTTATTTGTGTTATTGTGTCTTGAAGTTAACAAAGTGAAATTAAGAAATGCTAATATTGTCACGGTTAATTGAATCGCGGCGAACATAAGGGACTGTGCAATAATTATCAGGAGGGGGGGGTTGGAAAATGGGCTTCATGTAGCCAAATATTAGGTAATACCCCCCTCCTAAAGGAGTGAATTTAGTTATTGGCCCCCCTCTAATCAGTCAGAAATTATGTACCGACCCCCCCCCCCCCCCCCCCCCCCCCCCACAGTATACACACACCTTTATACAAGTACGCTGCTACATTTTCTCTCACACGGCACGCACTAGTGTGGATTAAAATCTTACAACAGAAAGAAGAGCTCCTACTGCATGTTTAATGTTGGACATCCGCGTCTGGAACAAACATCACCCCCGTAGCAATGTTCAACAGAACCATAGCAGAAGGAAAAGGGCATGTGTGTTATTTTCAGGTCCGGTGAAGGCTTCCGCGGCCCGAAGGGCCTGAAAATTTTCGGCCCCCACCTTATAAATAGGTATGGATTCGCCAATGTAATATGTACTTTAAATAAAATGTTAAGCCCCCCCTCTTGAGTGACTTATTTTACCTAGAGCCCCCCTCTCCTTGCTTTGATTTTACTTTATGCCCCCCCCTCTGTTTTCCAACCCCCCCCTCCTGGTAATTATTGCACAGTCCCTAACAGATTCCCACGAGTTGACAATAGCAAGGGTCATATCTATTAGCCGTGAGCAATGAACCAAATATTTGGCTAGTGCGCCTTATAATTATTTATTCGTCAGTTTTCACATAAACATCTTTACTGTGAATAAATACCTTGGGCTTATACGAGGCTTCTAGTTCTCGTTTACACATTTCTGTAGAAAAAAGACGTTCAATTCAAGAAATTGTGACGGCATCCGAGGGTTAAGACATTCGCCTTCATCCGTTATCAAGTTATTTTTGTTGAAAAGTCGATAACACGTAACCGATTATTATTGGATTTACACGTGGCCCGTTGTCGTTTACAGTACAGTTTAAATAACTTGTCATTGTATTCGGTTCATTAGCGCATGATTTTATTGGCTTTTCGGCTCCCGACATTCAGTTGTTATTTATTATTGCGCGCGAGATACCTCATGCCATTCGCAGGCAGGGGTCATGTCTAATGGCTTTGGCGGCAGAATGCATATTTTCGATCAGTTTTTGTTCTGGGCAACCGAGCTCGATTCGCAGTAATCAAGCACGACATCCCTTTCGACGTCGATTGGTGATCGCACTCGACATAACGTGCTCAATTGCTCAACCGAGCTACAAAAAAATCACTCTTCATCACTAATCGGGAAACTCAAGTTTTAATCCTGGATTAGGGTTAATCGCTTTTTTGCAACCTGTCCCAGAAGTTTCCAAATTTACAAACAAACTCCGATATAAGCGAAACCGACAATTTTCTACTACAGTACACCTGAGAACCCCAAACACGAATCTAGAAAACAAATTATTTTGTAATTTAAATAACGCAATTAGTTCTTGTTTTCAACCGTATGAGTCAGTTACCTTTTAAAAGTTTAAAATAATTCTAGAACCAAGTACTCTCAATAGACCAATTCCGATATATAATATTCTAACTTGGCTCCGAGGCTTAGGGAATAAGACAAAAGAAATGATTTATTCATCCCTCAACCTCGATGTGATTTATTGTCGATTTCTTTTGTTTTATTCCCCTAAGCCTCGGAGCCAAAGTTAGAATATTAATATATCGGAATTGGTCTATTAGTCAAGTATCCACGGTGCAGGCCACTCTTGGTGAAACGGTTCTTCTAATATAAGCTGGCATCCGTTATTCCATCAATTAATTTCATCATACTCTACTGATCTGTACACTCAACAACCGTGAAGGAACATTTGCATAAATACGGGAAGGAAAACTTGCATAAGTCAGATTTTTGTTTTTGTATTTGAAAAATTGTAACTTGAAAAATATAATTTGTAACTTGAAAAATGTAAACTGAATATTGACTTGAAAAATCTAGAAGTGGAGTGGGCCGGCTGGACTTTGACAAGTGCTTTCGAATTTACTCTTCCTAATGTTACGACTCAGATAAGTCCAACCTCGTTCCCAGGGTCTCTCTTCTTCCCGCCAAACGCGATTGAAAAGAGACCCTGGTTGGGGCTGGTCACGTGTCTAGGTGACATTTTAAACCCTAGGGAGGGCTCCTATAATTACGAATCTTTGTCGTGCTTGCTACAAACCGCCACTGTTCACAGGGATTTGCGATCGTTTTAAGATTTCTTTTAAGCCCAAGTAAGTTAAGTGTTTAGAGGCAATTTACTGTGGCCGAGATGTTGTTAACTAACCAAGCTAATATATTTTGCGAGTCAGTCTAAAATGCTGTAAAATCTAACACATCGCACAATGTAAATAAACTGAAGTGAATACACGTTATATGTCGAGTTATTTCTTTTGTAAGAATCCTAAAGTCTAAAGGTAAGGCAGGTGCAATGAAAACAAACAGAAAGAAACAATAATACGTAATTTACCTGGAGTTGGGTTGAATTTTCTTGAAGATTCATACCGATCGCAATATGTTATGATCGGCTCATTTTGTCAACTTTTATCAATTATATTCGCAACGCCGCCGGTAGCGACAAAATACACGAGACCGTCAAATGAACAGATAAAAGAATCGAGCAAAACATCGCAACCGAATGAATAAAAACTATAAAGATTTTATTACCCCTTTCCTGTCCTGGATTCAAACTATAAGTTCGATCCGCGACGGTTGCCTTTCGACCCTTCGCCGCGCCGGCCTTCACTCTTGGTAAATGTTCGTTGAACAGCCGGTGGCGATATTTCGATAAAACACTAAGAACTCTGGCTTTCGTTGATCGTTGAAGGCTTCAAAATTCATTAATCGTCTTTCGCATGGCCTGTACAATATATGTGATGTGTCAAATATAATTTATCTTGTCCCAAATTATGGTCCAACCGATCCATAAATACGCTCCACAGATAAATATATTCAACAGTACAGCGGGCGAGTAGTGCACGATTTCCTTTCCTTTAGCAAAGAAGATTCTTTGAGAGCTTTGAGCAGGATACATCGCCAACCGATTTGCACAGCCTGCAACAACTCGGATTTAATTGGAACCGCCAAAGTGTTTACCACGAAAACACGTCCTGATTTACAACACTCAGTAGAGACAAGAGAATATGAAGGGTAAGAGAGGTAATGTCCCATACATGGGTCATTTCTATGATAATCCATCTGATGCTATTTTTAGATCATTATCGTTACAGTGCACTTCGGATAATTGTCTTCGCGCGCGTTGCGTGGGTGTTTCGTGCAGTGCTTACATGAAGGCGAAATGAGGAGTACACTCCAGGAGCGTTTCGGTTTGTGGAAGCAAATTCGAAACGGAGAAAGGAAGAGACAAGTTTCTGTGAAGGAGAATGTTGTAGTGAAGTATTTATTTTACTGAAGGTAGGATAATTCAAGCTTATAGATCCTTTATAGGTTCGAGATAGCATAAATTTAACGTGTAAGCTTGTAGACTTTATAAGCTTAATAAGCTTATAGTTTTCAGTAAACCTCTTTCTATAATTAAACGACTTTTAAATAACTTTACTTTTATTGTTGCCCACAGCTCCTATTTTTTCTGAACAGTATACCAAAAAGATCTCCTAGACGTCCGCAGTAAAGGAAGCGAAAAACTCCACACACTGTTGATGCGAAAACTGGAGAAGAAATCCTCAGCTTTGAATTTTGTGGAAGCGTACGAACGAAGACAACCGGACCTTGAATAATTTTCTTGGCCAAACGATTGATTGAGTTTTCAGTGTTTTCAGTTGGGAATTCACTCTGAAATAGAACTTGTAGCATCTGGAAGCATCTAGCATCTGCCCGGCTTTATGTCATTATCGTCAGCAGTTGAAAAGCAGTATTCAGAGCGACATGAGGACATATAAATTATGGAGCAAATAATATACCTGCAATTTTCTTAGAAGAGATTTAATAAAACGTGGGGATATTGTGTGGCCGGTGGACATTTCTGGTTTGCTTCAGGAGAAATCTTATCCAGCCAAAGCAGAGAAGAATAAACTCTCTGACCTGAGAGTTATTTCTGTTATGCACACTGTTCTTGTTGACTACCTTCCTTCGATCCACCTCTAATTTGTCACATAGTAAATCTATTTTCAACCCACTTGTATTATTACAGTCCAAAATATTTTGCAAATTATATTAACATCCACAAATGGATCATGATGACAGATCCTGAGGATATTCATTTATTTGTGGACATTCATGTGTATCTATTAACATTTTGTAGGATAATTAATACTGTTTATCCTCTCTTAATAGTCACATTATGAAATTTAATTATCTGTCTTAATATCCCAATGGAATTATTTTTGTATACATAATCATGACGTTTATATTACTAAAGCCTATTTCACAGATAATGGACCCAATGATCCACCTCAATCTAGGGATAAATATCCATTCCAGACTCTGATATCCTGTAAGTTTAATATTTTGAATGGTGTGTTCAGTGAAAATTTCACAAGTGAAATAATAATTTAAACATAAACATAATATCCAGTCTTGAGCACTGCAATGAAATTTATTTATTTACATTGTATATACTTTGATAACCTGTATATAAGATTTAAAAAATTTTGAATGGTGTGTTTAGTGAAACTGTTCACAAGTGAAATAATATTTTAATCATAAAAATAATATCCAATCTTAGCACTGCAATTAAATTAATTTATTTACACTGTCCATACTCTGATATCCTGTAAGTTTTGTAGGGATATATATATAACATTTTGAATGGTGTGTTCAGTGAAACTGTTCATAAGTGAAATAATAATTCAATCATAAACATAATATCCAGTATTAGCACTGCAATGAAATTAATTTACTTACACTGTACGGACTCTGATATCCTGTTTTAGGGATATAAGATTTTGAAAATAATTTTTGAATGGTGTATTCAGTGAATCTGTTCACAAGTAAAATAATAATTTGAATGGTGTGTTCAGTGAAACAGTTTATAAGTGAAATAATATAAGTTAATCATCAACATAACATCCAGTCTTGAACACTGTACTGAAATTAATTTATTTACACTGTACAGACTGATATCCGGTACGTTTTTAGGGATATATATAACATTTGAAAGGGCAATTTTTGAATGGTGTGTTCAGTGGAACTGTTCACATATTAAAATGAAATAATAATTTAATCATAAACATAATATCCAGTCTTAGCGCTGCACTGCAAAGTGAAATTATACTGTACAGACTCTGATAAGTTTTAGGGATATATAAGATTTTAAAAAGACAATTTTGAATGGTGTGTTCAGTAAAACAGTTCACAAGTGAAATGATATAAATTTAATCATCAAGTCTTGAGCACTGCAATTAAATTAATTTATTTACACTGTACAGACTCTGATATCCTGTAAGTTTTAGGAATATAAGATTTTAAAATTGCTTTATTTAATTCTCAAGATGATGTACATGCTTGCTCACATATGAATGTATTGACATAATGTGGATAAACTATAAGCTTATGCTTAGTCAAAATGCAAATTGTAATAAGCAAGCAATCATGAATGATTACTATCTTTTACTTTTGGTTGCTCTCGGCTTGAACTCGACTCTTTGCGCTTCTCACCTGGTTTGTCAGCCGTCAGTTTAAATTTGGAAGCCCTAGGCTTTCATTTATGGGAGGAATATTTATTTTTACCTCCCCGTCATCGGAAGATGTGCTATAGTCAGGACAAATAATATTATCTGACATTTCTCCTTCCCCTTCGTCTAGTTCACTATCGTCACTTTCTAACGTAGAACTCAGCAGTTCATCTTCGTGACGTTCTTTTAATATCAGCCATGTCGGAGAATTCTTTTGAGAACGTTTTCCCATTGCTTTTGTGGCTGAAACAACTTTACCATACTGAGATTCATCGACAAAACGGATCTCCGCATCTTCCGCCATTTTGTTTTCGCAAAAGAAACGTGTACTCCACGCGCGATCGCGCGGCTATCCACGCAGAAAAAAAAGAGAAGATATCACGTGTCATAAATAGGGTAATTTGATTGGCTATTGACTCACGCGTAGCTGATCTAAAAATAGCATCAGATGGATTATCATAGAAATGACCCATGTATGGGACATTACCTCTCTTACCCTTCATATTCTCTTGGTAGAGACAAATTTCACACTTAGCTGCCCCTCCCTCACATCGTTTATTTGTAATCTCCCAGATTCTGGGAGCCACGTGACCAGCCCCAACCAAAGTCTCTTTCAATCGCGTTTGGCGGGAAGAAGAGAGAGCCTGGGAACGAGGTTGAGATAAGTCAGAAATTTGCATACTAAATTAATGCTTCTCGTTACGTAGAAAAGCCATTTCTAAAGATGGATGTAAAACTAAACATATTCCAGAAAGATTTGACCCACAACTGAATCGAAATAAAAATATCAAAATATTTCAGTACCTGCCAACAATCCGTGCATAGAAGTTAGGTCATTGGGTTCTGTACAAGGCACTGGAAACCTGTCTGAGAAAAACATTTATAGTGACGAATTATTATTAGCTCGTTATTGAATATGAATTATTGAATATGTTACTGAATGTTCCATTTCGCCGAAGCTGTAAAAGTTATTAAAATATACACAAGATTAAAAGCTATATACAGAGATCGGGATGGACCGATCTCAACCAACGCCGTGTGGACGTTTTGTACCATTCAGTTACCTTCTTGGTGCTCGTGTCGACGCGGTGCTCTCAAAACATAGTCGTGTTCTGTGTAAATATGCAAAGCACACCAAACAATCCGTTCCACCATCGACACCAAAACTTGAAAAATTAGTCTGGAGCAGAAGCGAAAAATGGCATTTTCTTGAGAAGATTCCGCGAGTTACAAGATGAAATGGACTTTTCACGTTTGTCTAAGTCACTGACAGTCTCTTTAGTTAAGAAAGTGAAATCAAAATTGAATCGGCAAATTAAACGGCAGTGGAACCCGGTTAATGCGGACACCAAAGGGACATGAAAAAGTGTCCGTATTATCCGGGTGTCCGTATTAAGCGGGCTGATATAAGAGAAAAATATGTGTCGTCGGGACAAACAAAACTGTCCGTAATAAGCGGGTGTCCGTATTAACGAGTGTCCGTAAAGCGGGGTTCCACTGTAACTTAATTTGACTGCAGTTGGCACTTGCCGTGGTAAATATGGCGTGAGAAAAAAAAGTGCCGGTATTGAAATGTGAACAATGAACCATGAACCAAATAATCAACCGTTGATTAGTGTGCTTTTAGTTAGCGACGGGGCGTATCATTTTTTCACATAAACATCTGTACTAATAAACACCTTTGGCCAGTTCTCGTTTACACATTTCTGTAGAAAACGTAACAGTCTTTCAAGAAATTACGCCGAGAAAAACCAGTAAAAGCTGTGGTTGTTGGCAAGGTAGACAAACTTCACTTCTATGTCAGCAGTTAATAATTCATTCAAGAAAAACATGTCCATGGAGCTAGATGAGCTGGTCAAAAAGCTAGCAGAGTGGTGTTTACAGGTATCAAGAAGGGTGCAGTTTAATACAGACATTTCAAAGGATTTCAAAGAGATTGCACTGGTGGATTTGGATATGTCCAAGTGTTAAGTGTACAAGTGGATAAATTATCACAAGAACAAAATTTCATCAGGTGTCAAGGCTAGATATGGCTAATATAAGTTTCGGGCATGTATATACCCAGCTGACAGTATTTTTTTACTGTATATATGGTTAAAATATTCAATGCTTTTTGTAGTCAAAAGTAAACAATGGAATTGTTAGTGTCTATTAAACATTGTCTAAATGTGTTCCATGGGTTATGTAGGTAAAACCACTCTATACAAACAGACATAAAAATGGAATGAATTTTCTGGTTGAGAATTTTTAAAAGTAAACAGTGATTCGCATAAACAAGAAGAATTTTGTCCCGGCCTGAAAAAATTAGGGCTTCGATCCTTCAGGCTGCAAATTAAGCTTATGTAAATCTGTAACTAAGCAAATAGTAGAGAATCGGAGAAAAGACACACTTGATGAGTCATTTCTTATAAACATTTCCAGAGCTATATTTTTATGGCCTTCTCGAGATCTTGATGTAAACACAACTGACAACAGTTGAAGATGTACTTCACAAGTTCACTCAATAATCCAACCTTTAAGTGCAACAAAGGGTAGAAAACGAAATATAAAATGCTACATAGCCTAGGCTTACACGATTTGAAGGGAAAACAGTTGCTTCGCCCACACGTTATTCAACTCGCCCACACTGTCCATTCTTCGTGCAAAATATAAACAGGTCTTTGCTTTCCTATATTTCGGTCGAGACATTTACTCAAAAGGCTGTTCAAAATCCACTGAGAGCCATAACAGATTCCACGAGTAAACAGTCAACAACGTCCGCCATCTTTGATGTCTCGTTCGCGCGTGTACGCGAGTATCAGATTCTATCGGCTAATTTTATTGGTCAACTACAAAACAAAAGGTTTGACGTTACGGAAATCGTTTCCCAAGCTCGGTAAGTCAGAAATTTGCATACTAAATAATTAATCACGCTACGTAGAAAGCATTTCTAAAGATGGATGTAAAACTAAACATATTTTCCAGAAAGATTAGGCCCACAACTGAATCGAAATAAAAAATATCAAAAATATTTAATTTACCTGCCAACAATCCGTGCATAGAAGTTAGGTCATTGGGTTCTGTACAAGGCACTGATAACCTGTCTGAGAAAAACATTTATAGCGCCGAATTATTATTAGCTCGTTATTGAATATGAATTATTGAATATGTTACTGAATGTTCCATTTCGCCAAATGTTTCGTAAAAGTTTTTAAAATATACATAAGATTAAAAGCTGATATACAGAGATCGGGATGGACCGATCATACAGAACTGATCTCAACCAACGCCGTGTGGACGTTTTGTACCCTTCAGTTACCTTCTTGGTGCTCGTGTCGACGCGGTGCTCTCAAAACATAGTCGTGTTCCGTGTAAATATGCAAAGCACACCAAACAAGCCATTCCACCATCGACACCAAAACTTGAAAAATTAGTCTGAAGCAGAAGCGAAAAAATGGCATTTTCTTGAGAAGATTCCGCGAGTTACAAGATGAAATGGACTTTTCACGTTTGTCTAACTGACTTGAAGTTAACAAAGCCGAAAGCAATTAAATTGCCGTGGTACATTCCACCAGTTGACACTAGCCGTTCACTTTTTCCCACGCTATGACCCTGGTCGCACCGATGACAATGAGCCAAATAATCAACGGTTGGTAGTGTGCTAAGTTAGTTATAATTCGACGGGCGTATCAATTTTTCACATTTATAACATAGAAGGCAAAATGACTGAATGCTGATTGGCTGAGACAGAGGGCATTTTTCGTTAATTTTGGTTTGCCCGGGGCAAAATTACTTGATCCTGATTGGTCGAGCGGAAAAATTCCTCGCTCCTAATTGGCTGAGCGCGCTGCACTCAGTTGGCTTCTTGACGGCGGGATTTTGAGCAGAATTTTCAAACACAGCGCTCGCTTGTACGTCGCTTCGGAGTTTGACTTCAGTTTCCCGAGTTATTTGATGAAAAAGGAACGGAAACCGTGTGATAGCTTCAAACGAAATTCCGAAAGCTGAATCTCAGTGTTTCACTCGAAGCAACAGAAGATTATTTCAGTTGAAAACTAGAAAACTTGCATCAGCTGGACACTTGGCGAGTTTGCGACGAAATTCATTCATGGCTGCCAACTGACTTCTTCGCTTCACCTCTGTTAAATACGGGCTTCATCGTGTGCAACCCAGAGTATAAAAGATCACAGAGTTTGTTCAAAGAAAGAAGAAGGTCAAATTAAACCGGATAAATTACCTCTACAAGTTTGTTTGGACTCGTCGTTTGCTCACGGTTTTATCCATGTAGGATTGACATGTCAAGCAGCTCGCAGCGGACAGCCGGCTTCAAAACATGCAAACAGGTGAATAAAATTACGTTTTACTTCGCTTGATTGCAAGCTTGTTATTTTTGTTATTTTCACGACTTACAATTTTCTCTTAAGATTTACATCATGAACAGTCAACGTTACCCTGTTCTGAACGTAAGGGTTTGCTTGATCTTCCTGTGATTCTGTGTGATTTTTGGAAGGAATATCAGTTCGCTCCGCCGCGGCTGAATTTAGCTTCGCGGCGCTTTGAATGTTTTCCGAAAATTTTGCCCTCTATGCCATAAACAAGTAATCGCATGTTTCCTCGTAAAATTAAGGATTAATATCACTTGTGTTTTCAGAAGTTGCAGAAATTGCCCTTGTCGCTGCGCGACTCGTGCAATTTCTGCAACTTCTGAAAACACGCGTGATATTAATCCTTAATTTTACTCGGCCCATGCGATTACCTATACAAACATCTTTACTAATAAACACCTTGTGATTTTTCGCGCCTTTCGCGTCGCGTCTTCTCGCGCGAGGATATTTCCACGCGCTTCGCGCGCGCCGGCCCGCTCGATCTGAGAAAAATTAGGGACTACTCGTAGTCTAGATTATTCTAGGCTTCCAGTTCTCGTTTACACATTTCTGTATAGAAAACAGACTTTCAAGAAATTGTGAGCACCGAGGGTTAAGACATTCTGCTATGCCTTCATCCGTTCTCAAGTTATTTTTGTTGTGATAACACGTAACCGATAACGTGCGCTTATAGTATACTCAACAAAATATGCAGCTTCTGATTGGTCAATGACGAATGCATAAATAGGTTATAGAGTGCAATACGGAATTGTGATAAACGGTACCGGACAAGAAGAGACGTTTTTGCCGCTTAATGGCATTGAAATACGTTTTCAAGTTAATGGTTAAATGTTTTCTAAACTATAGTACTGCAATTCTTTCAAAAAGTTCACGCTTGGTTTGCCTGCGCGTTCAAATAAAACATGTGAGCACTTTGGAAACTAGTGAAGCGTTTCGTGTGCAGAGTAGCGTGATGGCCGCAGCAAAATTTTGTTGAGGATATTATAAACAAAAAATCGTATGAACTGCTCGTGCAATTATTGATTTATGGTCACTCGTGATGTTTTGAAAGTTCTCAAATTGCACTCGCCTAACGGCTCGTGCAATTTTGAGAACTTTCAAAACATCACTCGTGCCCATAAATCACGAATTGCACTCGCGTTCATACGATTTCCTATACGTATTATTGGTCATGATCGATTGGGTTTACACGTGGCCTTTGTCGTTTACTTCAGGTGGGCTTCTGTTTACGTAGCCTGCGTGTAGACGTTTCGTTTTCCTTGCTTAAGGAAAAGGAGACGCCTGCACGCAGGCGGCTACTGTTTACGTAAAGTGTGTACAGTTCAAAATAAATTGTCATTGTATTCGGTTCATTAGCGGATGACTTTATTGGCTTTGCGGCCTGACTTTATTTATTTATTATTGCGCGCGAGATACCCGGACGTGTCTAATGGCTTTGGCAGCCGAACAATCATACACTTCACGGCTTTCAAGATTGTCCATAAATTATGATAACTTATACACTTTATTCCTCGCGTAGCGGGGTTTATAATTCTGTCCCCCAAGAGCTCACACGGGAGCAAATTTCGTGAGGCCTATATTTATTTATTTATTTGTTTGTTTGCGAAACCGTGGATGGCATGACGTCACACGGCGCGCTCTTGTCCCCCGGCCTCGTATTTCAAGTCCCCTTGCTTGTTATGTTTACATTTGTTATGTTTACATCTTCGCTTGTGGTTGTCTACACCCTTTATAAATTCGCACGAAGAACCATCGATCATTGTATTAAGTTTTCGTCCCGTACTCTTCTCACAGTTAGATATAACCTGCGATCAGGCCGGGTTTTTTTTTCGAGTGCGAAAGGCGGTGGGAGATAAAAATAAAGCGATTCACTGATGTATTGTGTATACGTTTAATGTTATCCACTATTCCGTGCGAAAAATCCATGCCATTCCTCATTTTTTGGCCGGGATCATCTTCAGTATTGTACAATGTACCTTTCAATGTATACACCTATTTCAAATGGCCAATTTCGATATATTAAAATTCTAACTTGGTTCCGAGGCTTAGGGGAATAAAACAAAAATAAATTATTTATTCATCCCTCAACCTCGATGTGATTTCTTTACGCAAAACCTGCCCAGTATATATAGTCACTATGAAATATTATGAATTCCTACTAATTTTACTGAGAGAAATTCGCGGTCTACACACTGACGACTGTGATTAAGTTGAGGAGTCGTGACTCAGAGGTGCAAATGGTCATAGCTCCATCAGGGAGGTTTTTGGGGCGGCACCAGCGCGCTGTAGTAAAGCGTCCAGCACAATGTTCTTGAAGAAAAAAGTGCATGATATTTATTGTTTGACATAAACATCTCCTCGATCTACATCTCGTAAAAGCAGTAAAATAAATAAACCTTAAAAGACAAATTATTTTCTACCGTCGAATCTTTTAAATTGTTACTAATGCACAGAGATAAACAGCCAAAAAATCAGTCTAAAACTGCTTACATGTCATTGTTACAAAATGTCAAGAATACAAGTTTAACTTCAGTCTGATCCAAGCTATGATAGCTATGATACAATGAATGATTCTATGAGCTAAGTCAGGGCTCGGTTGTAATCCAATCTAGGATTCGATTCAGTTTTACAAGTTGTCAACAATCATGATTTTTCTCATTTTTTTGTCTAACATTTTAAACTTTGGACAATGTCAAACTGTAACTTTAAATTAGCAGCGAAAAACGCTTTGAAAAATCATTCTTTATCACTTCTCTCATCAATTAGTCCAGTATCCAAAATCAAGTTATCAGTTTTGTAATTAAACATGAAACACAATATTTTATTTTGTTTCTAACATATTAAGGTTCTAGAAAGTTCTCTCAACTTTGCTTTGAAAAACCATTCTTTATCACTAACCAGGAATAAAAACATTGCGTTAACTCAGTTTTAATCCTGAGTTTTATACACTATAACTGCCAAACAAACAAACAAACTCCGATACTGAAAGGTTCTAGAAAGTTCTCTCAATTAGTCCAGTATCCAAAATCAAGTTATTTTGTAATTAAACATGAAACACAATATTTTACAATAACTGTCAAAATTCTCGCGCGCCCATTGGCTAATTTTTATTGTCAATAAGAGGACAGACACATGAATGACGTAATCACGCGCGGAAAGGCTTCAAAATTTCGCCAAAATGGCAGCGTTGTCAGTTCGATAAAGTGGAAAAATTACATCTGAACACGGTGAGGGTAAAAGGCGGAATGAGTTTGCGGAATGGCATGTGGCATGACTTGCGGAATGGCATAATTATGCGGAATATGATGTATGCAGAATAACTTAAATAAATAAATTAACTGCAAATAACCGCTTTACGTAATGCTGCGGGCTCAAACATACCATCTTGTCACGTTTTCAATCAAAATGGCGGCTGTTTGGTGACAAGAAGCTTATTGATTAACCCATTTACAACGCCGCTTTTGTGTTCGTCGTAGCCATATTTTTCGGTCAATTATCCTTTAAGTGATATTCTGTATTCAGGAGGTAAATTATTTTAGTTATCAGGTTGTATTTTTATGAAGAAATCTATCACTTATGTGAGTTTTTTATTTTTTTAATTGCTGCAAAGTTTATACAGGAAATGGCGTTTGTATATGAAACTGCGTGGCGGAATTTGCCGAAAATGTCGGAAAGTTGCTCTTCGAATGTGCATGAATCCAAGAGACAGAAAATGCCTCTAAACGCGACTTATCTTCTTGGCGATTTTAGTGCTCAAAGTTGGGTTATTTTTGTGAAGTGTCACGTGTGGGCAGAAATGTTGTGCAACTTATTAATAGTTTGTGTCACACAGTCTATCATCAAATCCAATTTTATTGATATCTTCTGAGAGCAGCAGCAGCTGCTGTTTTCCAAGAAATCATAGCACTCATATAACTGGCAAAATACCCATCGATCTGTTCATCTGGATCTGTCGTGGATTTATGCTTATCACTCAAATAATTTTATAATTCGTGAACTTTCATTTCTTGCACAGAATCGACACAGAACACTTCTTCTTCATGAAAATACAACTTGATAACTAAAATAATTTACCTCCAGAATGCAGAATATCACTTAAAGGATAATTTGTCTTTGTGTTGACCGAAAAATATGGCTACGACGAACACAAAAGCGGCGTTGTAAATGGTTGCCATTTTGATTGAAAACGTGACAAGATGGTATGTTTGAGCCCGCAGCATTACGTAAAGCGGTTATTTGCAGTTAATTTATTTATTTAAGTTATTCTGCATATGTTATATTCCGCATAATTATGCCATTCCGCAAGTCATGCCACATGCCATTCCGCAAACTCATTCCGTCTTTTACCCTCACCGATCTGAACAGGAGTTCTTTGAAAAGTAAATCATGAAAAGTCGTTCACAGGTTGCTTTTCAATCGGCAGACTGAGAATTAATTCAACGATAAAGCGAAAGAGAACAATATTTGTTGTAGTTTATCATTGCATGAAGTTGACAGGAATGGAAATTATGGATCCGTTTATTTTGCCGCGTGTAACTTCAAAACAACTGATAAGAATGGACTGAATTTGCGAATATTTCAGCGGGTTTGCAAGAATTTCCAAATGGAATAAAGGTTAGTTTCAGAAAATCTGTCTAAGAAATTTATTATCGAGTTATTTTACGTAGTTTGAAGTTCACGAAGCTGTGATTCTCGGAATCGTTTTCAGTTCACTTTTACTTGGTTTCCCCTTGATCGTTTTGGCCTGTTGTTATTGTAAAAAACAAATGGACGTCAGTTTTTAATGCGTCTGTCCTGTTATTGATCATGAATTTCGTCATAACATTGTCAAAGTAGTCTGCGGATCCACTCGGCTTCGCCTCGTGGATCCACAGCTACTTTGACAATGTTATGACGCAATTCATGATCAATAACAGGACAGACGCATAAAAAAACGGACGTCAATTTGTTAATTTTCTTTTGTTTCTACTATGTGTGAGTCAGTTACCTTTATAAACGAATTCTAACATATTATGGCCGTTCTAGAAAGTTCTCTCAAGTTAGTCAAGTATGGTAAAACGGTTCTTCTGGCTAAGCTGACATCCGCATACTCCATCAATAAATGGCATCATACTCTGCGGTACACTGAACAGGAACTTTCGCTGGAAGAAAAATGTGCATAAATCAGATGTTTTGCTTTTTAATATTGTAACGTAAAAAATCTGGAATTTTGGTGTGGACTCGGGCTGGGCTCTAATAAGTAGAGTCGGATCTTCCTTCTGTTGCGACTGTGGAGGAGTCAGATATTTACACACTACAATGCAGTTACGTAGACTACGTAGAAAGCATCTCTAAAGATTAATATGAACTGAACTAAACGTAGTTTGCAGAACGATCTGACACACGACTGAAACCACACATAAAAAAATATTTACCCGCTAACAATCCGTGCATAGCAGTTAGATTATTGGGTTCTGTACAAGGCACTGGAAACCTGACTGAGAAGAACATTTATAGCACGAAAGAGAGATTAAGCACCACGTTTTACGACAAACGGCAAACGTCAGCTTGCTCTCGATTTTCTATACTTTTCCTCCAATCGTTAAATAAATCCATCAGAAAAATAGAAAATAATTCACACGTTCACGATAAACGCGAAACTACTCTCTTTGAGGTACAAACGGCAAATGCCAGACGGCAAAAGTTGGATTTTTGCCGTTTGCGGGAAAAACAAACGTGAAGCTTAATCTCTCTAATATTATTAGCTATTGACGGTGACCCTTTGTGCTAACGCAGCGTATTAGCACACAGTGACCCGTGTACGTCTTACTTCACTAAAAATATGTATAACTGAATTTTCCATTTCGCTGAAGCTGTAAAGTTATAAAAATATACAACAATTAAAAGCTATACAGAATTCTGAACTCGACCAACGCTGACGTTTTGTCACAATTTACCTTCTTGCTGTTCTTGGTACTCGTGTTCTACAGGCTCATGACGCGGTGCTCCCAAAACATAGTCGTGTTCAATATACCGCAAAGTACACCAAACAAGCCATTCAACCATCGACACCAAAACTTGAAATATTAGTTTGAAGCAGAAGCGAAATGGCATTTTCTTGAGCAGGTTCCGTGAGCTACAAGGTGAAATGGGCGTTTTCACGTTTGTCTAGGTCACAGTGAAGTTTGCAAAGTGAAATCAAGGAAACGTTCAGTGCTAATTACTTAGTGTGTCCTCGTTACAACAGGGAATCGGAAGGGGGAAGAACTTTCCAAGTCAGTGGAATAAAGCTGTGGAACAGCATCCCTATTAATATACGGAAACGAGACACCACTGGTTCTTTTAAGTCTGCACTAAAAAAATATTTTTTAGCTTAGTTCCTTTTTATATATAAATTCTAATTTGTTCTTTGAAATTCAATGTACATATTTTTATCATAATTTTTAGTACCCATACTCGTTTATTCTATATTGTAATATATTTTAGTCTTTTTTAAATTTTGTAAATCATATTTTAGACCATTTAAATTTAGATACCTAGGATCGAGGGCCACTAGTTTATCAGTGTTTAACTGTTATGTGTTTACCCTCGTAAAATAAAGTTGCTTACTTACTTACTTACTTAATTGGATTCGGCAAAAAATAACTCCACAGTTGGCAGAAGTATAGAAGTGTGCAGAGGCCAAAGTAGCAAAGCTTTCGAGTTGGCCCCTGCAAATAGGCCACTTTTAGCTCATCGGTTAGACTGATGGGTGCAACGCCTGAGGCTCCATGGCTATCCTGTCACTAAGCAAGCGCAGTTTCCCGGACTACAACCGTGTGGGGTCAAATCTTTTCATTTTTTTTTTTTTTTAATAAAATTTTGGTCATATAACGCGCACTCTGATTGGTTAAATAGTCGTTTTGCATCAGGCTACAACACGCTTTTTGGCTTTACTTGATAAAAGTGATTGATAACGGTCGCTTCTTGTTTACAGCGCCTGATGCAAACACGCGCGCGTTTATATAAACTTCTCTCAAACTGCTTTACTTGTGTTTGCATCATGATGTAAACATACATGCGCGCCATTTCTATAAGTAGCAAAAATTTTGACGGAATACATGTAAGTGTTCTTATGAACACGTTAGCGCAAAACCTGCCCGGTATACCACTGTAGTCACTAAGTTGAGGGAGTCGTGACTCAGAGGTGCAAATGGTCATAGCTCCATCAGGGAGGTTTTTGGGGCGGCACCAGCGCGCTGTACTAAAGCGTCCAGCACAATGTTCTTGAAGAAAAAAGTGCATGATATTTATTGTTTGACATAAACTTCTCCTCGATCTACATCTCGTAAAAGCAGTAACATAAATAAACCTTAAAAGACAAGTTATTTTCCACCGTCGAATCTTTTAAATTGTTACTAATGCACAGAAATAAACAGCCAAAAAAATCAGTCTAAAACTGCTTACATGCATGTCATTGTTAAAAAATGTCAAGAATACAAGTTTAACTTCAGTCTGATCCAAGTTATGATACAATGAATGATTCTATGAGCTAAGTCAGGGCTCGGTTGTAATCCAATCTAGGATTCCATTCAGTTTTATAAGTTGTCAACAATCATTTTTCTCATTTTTTTATCTAACATTTTAAACTTTAGACAATGTCAAACTGTAACTTTAAATTAGCAGTAAAAAACGCTTTGAAAAATCATTCTTTATCACTAACGAGGAATAAAAACATTGCGCCGTTAACTCAGTTTTAATCCTGCGTTTTATACACTATAACTGCCAAACAAACAAACCCCGATACTGAAAGGTTCTAGAAAGTTCTCTCAATTAGTCCAGTATCCAAAATCAAGTTATTTTGCAATTAAACATGAAACACAATATTTTCTTTTGTTTCTACTATGTATGAGTCAGTTACCTTTATAAGCTTAAAACGAATTCTAACATATAATGTTCTAGAAAGTTCTCTCAAGTTAGTCAAGTATGGTAAAACGGTTCTTTTGGCTAAGCTGACATCCGCATACTCCATCAATGAATTTCATACTCTGCGGTACAATGAACAGGAACTTTCGCTGGAAGAAAAATGTGCATAAATAAGATGTTTTGCTTTTTAATATTGTAACGTAAAAAATCTGGAATTTTGGTGTGGACTTCGGGCTGGCCTCTAATAAGTAGAGTCGGATCTTCCTTCTGTTGCGACTGTGGAGGAGTCAGATATTTACACACTAGTTACGTAGACTACGTAGAAAGCATCTCTATACATAAATATGAACTGAACTAAACGTATTTTGCAGAACGATTTGAGCACAACTGAAACCATGCAACACACATAACAAATATTTACCTGCCAACAATCCGTACAGATATAGCGAATAGCAGTGAGAACATTGGGCTCTGTACAAGACACTGGAAACCTGTCTGAGAAGAACATTTATTATTTCCGTCATTTCACCATATAAGGTCAAGAGGACACGCAAAATATGAGACCGTATTGACCAGTTGAACAGAGGAAATACGGAAAATAGTATAATAGTAGGGAAATTTTGCAGTAGAATAATAAATCCCTTATTCGATGGTTTAACATATAATACGAGCGAACATTTTGCTCATTGCTCGCATCGCATTGCCGCGCGTATGATATGTTATTTAAACCATCGAATAAGGGTGCATTTATAGCATGAATAATTATTAGCTATATTGACGGTAACCCTTTGTGCTAACGCAGCGTATTAGCACACAGTGACCTGTACGTCTTACTTCACTAAAAATATGTCACTGAATTTTCCATTTCGCTGAAGCTGTAAAAGTTATAAAAATATACAAAATTAAAAGTTATGCAGATATCGGACGCCGACGTTTTGAACAATATTTACCTTCTTGCTGTTCTTGATACTCGTGTTCTACAGGCTCACGACGCGGTGCTCTCAAAACATTGTCGCGTTCAATATATAAAGTACACCAAACAAGCAATTCAGCCATCGACACCAAAACTTGAATTACTAGTCTGAAGCAGAAGCGAAAAAATGGCATTTTCTTGAGCAGCAGGTTCCGTGAGCTACAAGGTTTTCACGTTTGCCTATGTCACAGAGAAGTGGGCAAAGTGAAATCAAGGAAACGTTCCGTGTGTATTGAATTCGGCAAAATAATAACTCCACAGCATTGTCAATGTGTACTTATAGACACTCGCAACAATATACATAAATTGTTTACATTGTTTACATTCAATCAAAATCAATCAATCAAAAATCTTTATTAATGTGTCGTTTAAGTGCTTTAGCCGAGGGAAAGCCCTCTTCTAATAGGGGACACCTACCTATAATTATATAATTTAAAAAATAGTCTATTTAACAAAGTTCATAAAATACTTAACTAAACTACTTAAACTACTTAACTAAGAATTACATTCTATGTTTACATTCTATATCAACCGTGAACAATGAACAAATGGATTAAAAAATTATCAGTTAACAATGTACCCAAGTTGGGGCGTATCATTTTTTTCACGTAAACATCTTGGAGTTGCTAACAAACACGTTAGCCTTACATCAGAGCTTCCTGTTCTCGTTTACACATTTCGGTAGAAAACGGACTTTCAAGAAATTGCGAGCCTTTGTTTATTCTGCTATGTTTTCTTGAAAATTCGATAACACGTAGCCACTCGAAAATAAAATTCATATCTTCACGCCGCCGTGTAATATCCTCTATATCTTATTGATGATATCATTTATCGGCATTTCTTTACATGTAATTTAAGGCCGTGGCAAACGAGGAAACATTGTTGCGGAAACCTTGTTGCGGACGCAAATGTTTCGGCGAGCCATGCAAACGGGGAAACATTTGTTGCGGACGCAAAATGTTTCTGAAAGATCAAATTTTTTCAAATTTTTTCAAATTTGCGAACGCAACAAATGTTGCGTGCGCGGGCAAACGGGGAAACATTTGCGTCCGCAACAATGTTTCCTCGTTTTGCCACGGCCTTAACTTTCGTTCAGTAGTCACTGAAAATTATGCCAATTGATCAATATGCCATGACATGATATCGATAACAACTACATTATTAAAATATTTTCTATTAATATTATATAATAATATGGCAGCTAATTTTTACGTTAAGTCAGGGCTCGGTTGTAATCCAATCTAGGATTCGATTCAGTTTTATAAGTTGTCAGCAATCATTTTTCTCATTTTTTTTGTCTAACATTTTAAACTTTGGACAATGTCTAATTAGCAGTGAAAAACGCTTTGAAAAATCATTCTTTATCACTTCTCTCATCAATTAGTCAAGTATCCAAAATCAAGTTATCAGTTTTGTAATTAAACATGAAACACAATATTTTATTTTGTTTCTAACATATTAAGGTTCTAGAAAGTTCTCTCAACTTTGCTTTGAAAAACCATTCTTTATCTCTAACCAGGAATAAAAACATTGCGTTAACTCAGTTTTAATCCTGAGTTTATACACTATAACTGCCAAACAAACAAACTCCGATACTGAAAGGTTCTAGAAAGTTCTCTCAATTAGTCAAGAATCCAAAATCAAGTTATCAGTTTTGTAGTTAAACATGAAACACAATATTTTCTTTTGTTTCTATTATGTATGAGTCAGTTACCTTTATAAGTTTAAAACGAATTCTAACATATTATGGCCGTTCTAGAAAGTTCTCTCAAGTTAGTCAAGTATGGTAAAACGGTTCTTCCGGCTAAGCTGACATCCGCATACTCCATCAATGAATTTCATACTCTGCGGTACACTGAACAGGAACTTTCGCTGGAAGAAAAATGTGCATAAATCAGATCTTTTGCTTTTTAATATTGTAACGTAAAAAATCTGGAATTTTGGTGCGGACTTCGGGCTGGGCTCTAATAAGTAGAGTCGAATCTTCCTTCTGCTGCGAATGTGGAGGAGTCAGATATTCACACACTACACTGAATGTAGTTACGTAGACTACGTAGAAAGCATCTCCGTAAATATTAATATGAACTGAACTAAACGTATTTTGCAGAACGATCTGACACACGACTGAAACCACACATAAACAAATATTTACCTGCAAATAATCCGTGCATAGCAGTGAGATCATTGGGTTCTGTACAAGGCATTGGAAACCTGTCTGAGAAAAACATTTATAGCATGAATGATTATTAGCTATTGACGGTAACCCTTTGTGCTAACGCAGCGTATTAGCACACAGTGACCTGTACGTCTTACTTCACTAAAAATATGTCACTGAATTTTCAAGTCGCTGAAGCTGTAAAGTTATAAAAATATTAAACTATTAAAAGCTATACATTCCTGAACTCGACCAACGCCGACGTTTGTACAATTGCTGTTCTTGATACTTGCGGTTCTACAGGCTCACGACGCATTGCTCTCAAAACATTGTCGTGTTCAATATATAAAGTACACCAAACGAGCAATTCAGCCATCGATACCAAAACTTGAAATACTAGTCTGAAGCAGAAGCGAAAAAATGGCATTTTCTTGAGCAGGTTCCGTGAGCTACAAGGTTTTCACGTTTGTCTAACGTCACAGAGAAGTAGGCAAAGTGAAATCAAGGAAACGTTCAGTGTGTATTGAATTCGGCAAAAAAAATATTAAACAGTCCGACTGTTTAATATTTTTTTTGCCTCAGGGCCTGAGTTAGCACTTGCAATGCAGTTCTATTCATTCACTTAATTGCTATTGTCAATGTGTACTTAGACACTCGCAATAATATACGTAAATTGTTTGATCAGCCGTCAATGAACAAATGTATTAATTATATAATTTAACAATCGGCCGTGGGGGTAATGTACTCCAAGTTGGGGCGTATCATTTTGTTCACAGTAAACATCTTGGACATCGAGTTGCTAACAAACACGTTAGCCTTACATCAGAGCTTCCTGTTCTCGTTTACACATTTCGGTAGAAATTAAACGGACTTTCAAGAAATTGCGAGCCTTTGTTTATTCTGCTATGCCTTCTTGAAAATTCGATAACATGTAACGGCTTACTAGTCATGCATTATTGGATTTCCACGTAGAAATATTTTCGGATATTTTTTTGTCCGAAGTTTATTCGTCCGAAAATTTTCGAAATTAAGTTGTTACGTAGAACTTCTCGGCTACGCAGATAGAATTTCTAAAGCCGAAAATCAACTGGACTAAAAGTATTTTGCAGAAAGATTTGACCCACAACCGAACTCCCCTGACCACGATGATGATGATGTACAACACATTAAAATATTTACCTTCCAACAATCCGTGCATAAAAGTGAGATCATTGGGTTCTGTACAAGGCACTGGAAACCTGTCTGAGAGAAGCAGTTGATAGTACGAATCATTATTAGCTCGTTATATCTTGACGATAACCCTTTGTGCTAACGTTAGCATACTGTGACCTATTCGCCGGTCTTGCTTCACTAAAATTTGTGAGCTGGTTCCGTGAGTTTGAAGATGAAATGCCGGGACGTTTTTCACTATAACACACAGTGGCCTATATGTCTTGCTTCGCGATCACTACTGAAAAGTATGCATGTCAGTAAAGCCGTCAAAGATATATACATCAAATTAAAAGCTATGCAGAGATCGGACGCCGACGTTTTGTACATTATTTACCTTCTTGCTGTTCGTGATACTCGTGCTCTACTGGCTGAAGACGCGGCGCTCTCAAAACGTAGTCATGTTTGTAAATATACAAAGTACACCAAACAAGCCAGTCAACCATCGACACCAAAACCTGAAATATTATTCTGTAGCAGAAGCTTAAAAATTGCATTTTCTTGAGCAGGTTTTGTGAGTTACAAGATGAAGTGGACGCTTTTCATTCCATGTGACTTTATTGTGGTCTTGACTGATTAAATCGATCGGAAGTACTATCATGGATGAAACACTACACCGATAATATAAGCCGAAACAAGGGTCATGACCTGCCTATTATGACCAGGGAAAAGGAGCTTTTGCGGCGCATTTTTTCACATAAACATCTTGGAGTTGCCATAACAAACACGTTGCCCTTATATTAGAGTTTCCTGTTCTCGTTAACACATTTCTGTATAAAATTGACTTTCAACACGGTAAGCATCCGCCTTTGTTTATTCTGTTATACCTTCATCCGTTATCGTGTTATTTTTGTTGAAAAGTGGACAATACGCGTAATCGGGCGTTCATCCGTTTCGCGGACCCAAAATAACTTGTCATGACCAATTTTGTTTATTCAAGTATCAAATCTGTCAACACGTCAACGTAAAAATCGTAAAATACAGTGCGACCCCCAGTTTCAATTTTTTGCCAAATTTTTTGCGAATTGCCAAATTTTCGCCAATCTTCAAAGAATCCGAAGTGTTGCCTTGGAGCCGACCAAAATTTTTGAAAATCACACAACAGTGTTACTTTAGCCCGTTTTAGCCATTAAACTGTCATTCACGCAAGATGCTATGTCTTGATAAGCGCGTGCAATAACAGGACAAAATAATTTTTTAGCCGGTTCATCTGACTCTTTTAATAATTATTTCGACGAAAACAAAGAACATGAACATCGATATTACGCCGCGAATGTCTATGACTACACTGGGTCTGATCGAAACCAAATTTACCGGCGGCAATTTGGATAGCCTGATTCTCAGACGGTCCAACTCGTCTCAAGTTCAAGACAATCTCCGTTCGATTGCAATTGAAGCCAGCAGCAAGAAAACGAAACCTGGGCCCAAGCCGTTTAAGTTTACATTTACATCAATCAGGAGAGTTTTGGAAAACACATCTTGGTTTGAGTGCGACCACCACCAAATTTGGGACTTGCGAATTTTTTGCCAATTTTTCCTCGCCAAAAACTTTATTGTCTTTGCACTCCTGACTTCATTCAGTTGTTTATTATTTATTTATTATTGCGCGCGAGATACCCCAGGAAGGTGTACATGCATCATGACTTCAGCCGAACAAATTTCAATTTATCAAGGCTGCCTTGATAATTTATTCACTTCGTGTCGTGGAATTTTAAACATGGCTTACTTTTAAACAATTTACTTATAATCTGAAACATTTCTGCGAAAATAAAAATGTTTGGATTCGGTTGAATCCTCGATTTTCTATGCTCTGCTAAGTCAACGGCTCTCAACAGTGATCTCGCAAAAGTCGCCAAGTGGTTTAATGACAATCTTTTGACTTTGAACATTAGCAAGTCTAATTTTATTTTGTTTGGTAGCTCTCCTAAGTTAAAAGCATGTGATGATGTATCGCTTACGATTAATAACTTTTCTCTTCTGCGCATTCAATTAAGTATTTAGGTGTGACTTTTAACAAAACCATGACATGGTGTGAACATATTGATAACATTATCTCTAAAGCCAATCAACGCATCGGCCTATTGAGGCGTATACGGCATCTACCGTTGTTTGCTCGTTTGACGTATTACAATGCGCTTATTTTACCTATTTTAGATTATGCAGACATAGTCTGGGGAGATAAAAATAACGCGACGCTTATGGATTCCCTTCAGATTTTTCAGTATAAGGCGGCCAAAGTAATATTAGGTTTACCAGTCTTCTCTTCCTCGCGAGAAGCATTAAACGAATTGGGCTGGAAAACGCTGGAGTCACGACGGAAATTCCATCGCTGTACAACCATCTACAAAACGATTTTTTTATCATGCTGTAAAAGATTTTAACGATACACCGGCCGACTGTTTAAATTCCTTATCGCTGTTTAAAAGTAAGTTAAAAAGCATGTGTTAGCTAATTTGTATCTTTCAGTCGGTCTTTTAAATTTAGGATAGCTTTTTACGAGTAACAAACCGGAATCGATAGATTTTTAACCTTGTTTTTTTATCCCTATTTTAGTGTATTTTATTGTATTATATTTTAGTTCTTTTTAATCGATTTATTGTTTTGTATTTTTATTTTACTTTACAGGGCCCCATTGAAAAACACAAATGTGACATGGGCTCCCTGTCAAAATATTATTATTATTATGCTCGATTTAATGCACGACCGTGTGATGCTGACATCTACCCGGGAACCGCACAATATAGCGCTTTGTTTGGAATAATTGAACATAAACATAAACATATCATTTCAATTCTGTCTTTCGAAATTGTGCCTTCTTCATCTTCGCAGATGTATGCGTACCGCAAGCAATACTTCAAGCGACAAAGAGGTATGTTCTGTCGCACTTTGTAATAATCGTCGCACTTAATTTGTAATACCTGTCGCACTTTGTAATAATTTTGTCGCACTTTGTAATACCTGACGCACTTTGTAATAACACTTGTCCCACTTTGTAATAAAATACCTTTCGCACTTTGTAATAATAAAATAAGCTGTCGCACTTTGTAATAATACGGTGGCCCGTAAGGGCCATCTAGATATGAGTATATTTTTTCTAGCCAAAATATTATTGTTCATCTAGTGTGGGCCTTAGTAACGCGAGATCTCGACTTAGTAACGCGAGATCTCGAATGATAACTCGATATCTCGACTTATAACACGAGATCTCGACTTATAACACGAGATCTCGCGCGCGAGATCTCGACTTATAACACGAGATCTCGACTTAGGGGGTGATTACATGGCGAATTTCAGCCCGGGCTGAAATTCCAGCCCGGTTAGGGGGCCTGAGATTTCAGCCCGGCTTCCGAAACAAATCCTCTTGAAATAGAGCTTTTACGGTACTTCACGCGGGTAATATAGCCAAGTCGAGTGTAGTGAAGATAACCGGGTCCATGGGGTAAACAGCAATATAGCGGTGTTATTCTTGGGATCCTCAACACAGGATTTTACGTCTTTCAAAAATAACCAATGGTTCGTAGCCATAGCCCCTCTCTATGAAGCCCCCCTCTATAATAATTAAGCCCCCCTCTATAATAATTAAGTCCCCCCTTTGGAGGTCAGATTTTGTAATAAGCCGCCCTCACAATGCATGAATCAGGAAGTCCAGGATAGTGTTTCGACAATTGGCGCCAACCGAAGGGGAAACGATAAGTTTGTAGTTCGTCCTTGCCCCGGGAGGGACGGGGGGGAGGGGGGGGGGGGGGGGTACACCCTGAAATTTTTGGTTGGGTGTGCGGCGCGCTTCTTGAAACCGATACCCTATTTCAGACCGAAATATGTGATTTTTCATACCCTATTTCAGACCTGACCCAAAAATCGATACCCTATTTTCAGACCTGTAAAATAAGTACACGTGTCTAATACATGACTTCAGCTACCCAGGAATGGGTTCCGTTTGCGTAACATTTGAGAAGGGCTTCAAATTCCCCGATGTTAATGGGAAAACATAGTTTCGTCTAAATGACCAAACCAAATTCCAGGCCAGAGTACACAAAACATATCCTATTTCAGACCAAAATGGTCCATCGCGCAGAATGCCTATTGTTATCGGGACATTTACTTACAGTCGAGTAAAACTTATAGGTCTGTAATATTGCTCATTCAGCTTGAACCGGGCTTGAAAATCTGTACCCTATTTCAGACCAAAACGGCTCAAAAACCATACCCTTTGGCGTCGTACATACCTATATAGCTTATATAAGGGAGTACACGACGTCCCCCCCCCCCCCTCCCCTCCCTCGGGGTCCTCGCCAGGAAGCAAGACACTGTAACCAACTTCGGAGCTTCTTTAGATGATAATTTGAGAGACCAGTTGATCGAGAAATTAACCAACATGGAGCTGAAGAAGAAGTTGTTAGAAACGAGAAACATAAACGAGAAAGCGAGAGCTTCGGAAGCAGCTGGACAACAAGTGAAGTTCATGGCTGGTGGAGCGGATATCAACGCCATTGGAAAACGAAGAAAAGGCAGAAAGTCACACAGACAAATCGTGCTACAGTTGTGGAAAGAAGGGACATTTTGCAAATGCCTGCCCGGCGAAAGGGAGAAAGCGTGCTAGATACGGATATTTTGCCGCCTATTGCAAGAGTGATAATCGTCGTACACCACCTGTAAAGAGTAAAGAGAGTTGTCCAAAGACAACCAAAGCTAAGGCAACTATAGAGGAGGTCACAGGCAATTTAATGGGGGAAGAGGATCTCCAAAAGTTGAAGGGCTTAGCCGAGTTTTAAAGGCGACATTGAACATTGCTCGAAGAAATTGTTTGCTTATGGGGTAAACTGTAATTAATTGGCCAATTTGAGGCTGAAATCTCTACTGGAGATCGGGATCTACACACTGACGACTAAGACTAAGTTGAGGGAGTCGCGACTCAGAGGTGCAAATGGTCATAGCTCCATCAGGGAGGATTTTGGGGCGGCACGTACCAGCGCGCTACAGTAAAGCGTCCAGCACAATGTTCTTGAAGCAAACAAGTGCATGATATTTATTGTGCGACATAAACTTCTCCTCGATCTACATCTCGTAAAAGCAGTTACGTAAATAAACCTTAAAAGACAAATTATTTTCCACGGTCTAATCTTTTAAATTGTTACTAATGCACAGAGATACGAACAGCCAAAAAAATCAGTCTAAAACCTTACATGTAATTGTTCGAAAAAATATCAAGAGTAAAAGTCAAAAGTTTAACTTCAGTCTGATCCAAGTTATGATAGCTATATGACCTAATACGCCTGGTCTCCAGTTTAATTTCGACTAATGAAGCTTTGGCTGATCACGCTGACAGCCTCCAATGCAGACGATCATTGGGCGGGAGGATATTGCCGATATCTTATTGATGATATCATTTATCGGCATTTCTTTACATGTAACTTTCGTTCAGTAGTCACTGAAAAATTATGCCAATTGATCAATATGCGATGACATGATATCGATAACAACTACATTATTAAAATATTTTATATTTATATTATATAATAATATGGCGGCTAATTTTTACAAGTCAGGGCTTGGTTGTAATCCAATCTAGGATTCGATTCAGTTTTATAAGTTGTCAACAATCATTTTTCTCATTTTTTTGTCTAACATTTTAAACTTTGGACAATGTCAAACTGTAACTTTCAATTAACAGTGAAAAACGCTTTGAAAAATCATTCTTTATCACTAACCGGGAATAAAAACATTGCGTTAATTCAGTTTTAATCCTGAGTTTTATACACTATAACTGCCAAACAAACAAACTCCGATACTGAAAGGTTCTAGAAAGTTCTCTCAATTAGTCCAGTATCCAAAATCAAGTTATTTTGTAATTAAACATGAAACACAATATTTTCTTTTGTTTCTACTATGTATGAGTCAGTTACCTTTATAAGTTTAAAACGAATTCTAACATATTAAGGCCGTTCTAGAAAGTTCTCTCAAGTTAGTCAAGTATGGTAAAACGGTTCTTCTGGCTAAGCTGACATCCGCATACTCCATCAATGAATTTCATACTCTGCGGTACACTGAACAGGAACTTTCGCTGGAAGAAAAATGTGCACAAATCAGATGTTTTGCTTTTTAATATTGTAACGTAAAAAATCTGGAATTTTGGTGCGGACTTCGGGCTGGGCTTTAATATGTAGAGTCGGATCTTCCTTCTGCTGCGACTGTTGAGGAGTCAGATATTCACACACTACACTGAATGTAGTTACGTAGACTACGTAGAAAGCATCTCTATAGATTAATATGAACTGAACTAAACGTATTTTGCAGAACGATTTGACACACGACTGAAACCACACATAAACAAATATTTACCTGCAAATAATCCGTGCATAGCAGTGAGATCATTGGGTTCTGTACAAGGCACTGGAAAACTGTCTGAGAAAAACATTTATAGCACGAATCATTATTAGCTATTGACGGTAGTAACCCTTTGTGCTAACGCAGCGTATTAGCACACAGTGACCTGTACATCTTACTTCACTAAAAATTTGTCACTGAATTTTCCATTTCGTTGATCAAAGCAGTAAAAGTTATAAAAATATACGAACTATAAAAAGCTATACAGAATTCTGAACCGCGACCAACGCCGACGTTTTGTACAATTTACCTTCTTGCTGTTCTTGGTACTCGTGTTCTACAGGCTCATGACGCGGTGCTCTCAAAACATTGTCGCGTTCAATATATAAAGTACACCAAACAAGCCATTCAACCATCGACACCAAAACTTGAAATATTAGTTTGAAGCAGAAGCGAAATGGCATTTTCTTGAGCAGATTCCGTGAGCTACAAGGTGAAATGGACGTTTTCACGTTTGTCTAGGTCACAGTCAAGTTTGCAAAGTGAAATCAAGGAAATGTTCAGTGCTAATTGGATTCGGAAAAAAAATAACTCCACAGTTGGCACTTGCAATGCAGTTCTATTCATTCACTAGTCATGACCCTTGCTACGGACAACTGATTGTTTTAACATCTCACTCGGTACTGATTCAGACCATAGTTAGTAGACCATAACTAACTATGTTCAGACTGAATAAGTACCGAGTGAGATGTATACATTCTATATTAGCTGTGAGCAATGAACCAATCAGTTTTTCATAGTAAACATCTTGGAGTTGCTAACAAACACGTTGGTCTTATACAAGAACTTCCCGTTCTCGGTTACACATTTCTGAAGGCAACGGACTTTCAAGAAATTGTGAGCATCCAAGGGTTAAAACATTCTGCTATTCCTTCACCCGTTATCAAGTTATTTTTGATGAAAAGTCTATAACACGTAACTACCATTAATACTAGCCATTATTGGATTTCCACGTGATCCGTTGTCATTTACAGTACAGTTTAAAACAACTTATCATTATATTCGGTTCAGTGGTGTATGACTTTATTGTCTTTGCACTCGTGACTTCATTCAGTTGTTTATCAGTTAGTTATTATTGCGCGCGAGATACCTCCATGCCATTCGCAGGTAGGGGTACATGTCTAATGGCTTTGGTGGCGTGAACTGAATGCAATGATTCTCGTGTACAGTGGAATCCCGATTCAGTCGAAACCTCGATACAATTTCTCAAAGCTCCTGATAACTCGAACCAAGCCAAAAGTCGTTTCCCTTGGATTTGCTTCACTAGAACACTGTCATTTTACCCCCGATTTCTCGAACCTCGATAACTCGAAACTCCAGCAAACTCGAACCAATTCTTAATTCTTAGCTTCCGTGGGAACATGTACGTGTGGGAAAATTTTAACTCAGCGGGATATAAATTTTTTTCCCACAGCTGGTCTAGGGTAACGACGCGGGCTCTGGGTACAAGATCCGAACGTCTATGAACTGCGCCGAAGTCCATTTGAGAGTCTGCGTAGAATTACCGCCTGTATCCATTGGGTTCTGTTCTGCCGTATTTTTAAATACGCGTTTTGCTTGTAAATATAGATCTGTATCTTCAACAGGAAGTCTGTTATAGTACCGTAACACTCCTTCTCTATTAAGCCCCCCTTTGGAAGTCAGATTTTGTAATAAGCTCCCTTCCCCATTTTCCGTCAGGCTGATGTAAATGACTTTTCAGCAATATTTTCTGTTGTTTCAGTCACTTTGTATTGATTTCCAGAACTATTGTTTAGTTAGGGTATAAATGACGTTGCATTTGCAATTGTAAGAGGGTGATACATAATCCATTTCTTGTTCTGTTTTAGTTTGTGGTGTAATAGTAAAGTTTGAAAAATTAATGTGAATTTTCAAACTTTAATTTACTCAACTCAACTTTACTTAACTCAGTCTTTCTGCTGAGATGACATAATTTTTCCTGGAAATCTTGTGACGTTGCGCAAATAGGTCACTTTTACCTCATCGGTTAGACTGATGAGTGCAACGCCTGAGGTGCCATGGCTATCCTGTCACTAAGCAACCGTTTCCCGAGTACCAGACTACATGTATCAAACCGTGTCCTGTCTGCGACATATGAACAGAACCTTTAAATTTAAATAGCATACTGAAGTCGACAGGTGCTTTGTTAGTCAAATTTATGAATTTTAATTTTCATGCACCAACAACTTTGTGAGTAGTTCGTATATATCTTTCATTTTGTTTTTTAAATAAAATTTTGGTCATATAACGCGCGCTCTAATTGGTTAAATAGTCGTTTTACATCAGGCTACAACACGCTTTTTGGCTTTACTTGATAAAAGAAATAGATAACGGTCGCTTCTTGTTTACAGCGCCTGATGCAAACACACTATCATGATAAACTTCTCCCAAAGTTACTGCTTTACTTGTGTTTGCATCATAATGTAAACGTGCACGCGCGCCATTTCTAAGTACCAAAACTTTTGACGGAATACATCAGTGTTCTTGTGAACAGGTTCGCGCAAAACCTGCCCAGTATAGTCACTAGGAAATTTTATGAAGGTGCAAATGGTCATAGCTCCATCAGGGAGGTTTTTGGGGCGGCACCAGCGCGCTGTAGTAAAGCGTCCAGCACAATGTTCTTGAAGCAAAAAAGTGCATGATATTTATTGTTCGACATAAACTTCTCAGCAATCTACATCTCGTAAAAGCAGTTACGTAAATAAACCTTAAAAGACAAATTATTTTCCACGGTCGAATCTTTTAAATTGCTACTAATACACAGAGATAAACCGCCCAAAAAAATTAGACTCAAACTCCTTACATGTAATTGTTAGAAACATATCAAGAGTAAAAGTCAAATGTTTAACTTCAGTCTGATCCAAGTGGTAGCTACATGCTATCAGCGGATACGGACTGATCTCCAGTACAATCTTCGTCTACTGACTGAAGGTTTGGCTGACAGCCTGCAATACAGACGATCTTTGGGCGGGAGGATATTGCGGATCATATTGATGATATCATTTGCCGGGATATATTTATTTAACTTTCGTTCAATACTGAAAATTGTGCCAACTGATATGGCTTTACATGATATCGAATAATAATAATATATGTAATAACTTAATTCGTGTGTCAAAATGTTTTACTGAGGGAAAGGCCTCAACTAATAGGGGACACCTAGCTACCTAAAATGAGATAATTTAAAATTTAGTCTATTTTAGCCTGCTAGAGCAGTCGGTTTTCTCGAAACTAATTTACAAAGTTCATAAAATACTTAGGCTCGATTTCCGCCGCTTTCTCGAGTCCGGTCTTCGTTCCTGGTAATCGAGCCTATAAAATACTTAAAACAAAACATAGTCAACTTTGAACTTGTTACTTGAAATTTTTAAAATTGGCTATTACACAATTCATAAAATGCTTAATCAAATTACATAGTAACTAAACATAAAATATTATAATACTAAAAACTAATTACTACATTTTCTATTAATAATATGGCGGCTAATTTTTACTCATCACCAAGGCTCCGTTGTAATCTAATCCAGGATTCGATTTACGTTTATAAGTTGTCAGGAATAATTTTTCTTATTTTTTTTGTCTAACATTTTAAACTTTGGACAATGTCTAATTAGCAGTGAAAAACGCTTTGATCGAATTGAACTACAGAAAAATCATTCTTCATCACTAATCAGGAACAAAAACATGCGTTAACTCAGTTTTAATCCTGGATTAGGGTCAATCGCCTTTTTCTACAACCACGCCCAAAACAAATCAACTGCCAAACACTGCAAACAAATTCCGATATAACAAGCGAAACCAACAATTTTCTACTCCATCACAATGAATCTATAAAAAACAAGTTATTTTGTAATTAAGACACGCATATAAACACAATGGTTTCTTATTTTATTTTTTAACTATGTATTAGTCAAGTATTCACGGTATAGGCTACTCGATCTTGGTGAAACGGTTCTTCTAAGCAGACATCCGTTCCATCAGTAAATTTCATCATACTCTGTACACTGAACAGGAACCTTCACTGGAAGGAAAATTTGCACGAAATCAGATGTGTATGTTATCAATATTGTAACTTAAAAAAAACTGGAAGGGGAGTGGACTTCAGTACTTTAATCACAAAAAATTTCGAACCGGAATAAAGGCTTTCGGACAAAATAAATGTCCGAAAATGTTTCCGTCCGAACAAAAGCAAAGTTGGAACATTTTCGATTATGCAGTAGTAGTCAGGTAAATGTGAAAATTACTGTGCACAATCAAATTTTTCAAATCATTTTACAACAAGGAAGGCTAGCTCCGGAAAACGCTCGACAGTGCGACTCCATTGACTAGGATAACAAATATAAGTCCAAACATTTTCATAGTTAAAGTACTTGAATCGGATCATCCTTATTTTACGACTAGATGACATTAACTGTTTCTCGTTACGTAGAAAGCACCTCTCAAGATGAATACCCTGCCCGGGGGGGGGGGGGGGGGGGTACTCAAAAAAGTTTTATACGGGGAGGCTCCGCCCAGAGATCCAACCCCTTACCCTTTCATATACCATTTTTCACAGAAAAGGTACCCCTTTCATATACCATTTTTCACAGAAAAGGTACCCCTTTCATATACCTTCCATAGAAAATGGTACCCTTTCATATACCTTCCATATAAATTATGAAAATGGTACCCCTTTCACATACCTACAGTAGAAGCACTGCATCCCTTTTCTATACCCTTGTAATGAACTTAATGAACAATATATATCACCAGAAATCATCAAGCATTACCAGTAGAGATGTTAACCAAACAATAATATCATTTACTCGTGAAATCCCTACCCTTTCATATACTTCAACTCGTGAAATCCCTACCCTTTCATATACTTCAACTCGTGAAATCCCTACCCTTTCACATACCTCGAGCCTAAAAAAGGACCCCTTTCGGGCGGAGCCTCCCCGTATAGTCCATTATAGGGAGTACACCCCCCCCCCCCCCCCCCCCCCCCGGGTACCCTGCTAAACGAATTTGGCAGAAAGATTTGATCCACACCACATATAAAAGAAATATTTACCTGCCAACAATCCGTGTATAGAAGTTAAGTCATTGGGTTCTGTACAAGGCACTGGAAATCTGTCTGAGAAAAACATTTATAGAACGAATTATTATTTGCTCGTTAACTTATTGAGTAACCCTTTGTGCTAACGTAGCGTATTAGTACACGGTGACGTCAAAAATAATGTAACTGAATTTTCCATTTCGCTGAAGCTGTAAAAGTTATAAAAATATACATAAGATCAGTTAAAAGCTATGCAGAGATCGGGATGGACTGATCGCAATTCTGATTCGACCAACGCCGACGTTTTGTACAATTTATATATATACCTTCTTGATAATCGTGCTCTACAGCCTGGTGACGCGGTGCTCTCAAAACATTGTCCGTGTCGTGTTTGTAAATAGAAAAAATACACCAAACAAGCCATTCAACCATCGACACCGAAACTTGAAATATTAGTCTGCAGCAGAAGCGAAAAAATTGCATTTTCTTGAGAAGATTCCGTGAGTTGACTTTATTCACTAGTGTTCGTTCACTAGTCACCGACATTTCATTGTTCATGGATAATAAGCGTGAATTTTAAGGCAATGAATTAAACAAATTGCAATAAAAAAGTGTGTGCCGTATTTATAACCAAATAAGGGATCACCCGCGGCAATTGTAGCGACGGGGCGTATATTTTAAATGTATTTCTGATTGGCTACTCACACGCGCGAACTCGAACCAATTCTTAATTCTTAGCTTTCGTGGGAAAAATTGACCCTCCTTTGTCCCCTCCTCCAATCAGAGCTGGCGTTATATGACAAAAACTGAACTGAACAACTTTTCACTGATATTTATATACATGACATCAGTCATTCAGGCTATGCGACCATCGGCGTACGGGAAAAGGGGGGGCTGACCAAAAATTTGCCCGAATAAACCTGCTTGCGAGCGTCGGAGGCGCGAGCCTCTAGGGGGGTATGGGGGAATGCTCCCCCTAAAATTTTGAAATCTAGAGGCTCGGAAATGCTATTTTGAGTATTCTCCGCGAGATATTTCGTCAAAAACATCGTTCTCGGTCAAGTGTAAAATGGCAGGTAATTCGAGGGCTTACAGCAATATTTCTAAAAGAAGTATGGAGACGAAGACATACTTCAATCGACCATATTACACTCACGTGCACGACTACGTGCACTCCAAATCTGGCATAATAATCAACATGGCCGCCAAATCGGCTCACTTTCTTCTTATACGCAGTTCCAGTCCCTGCGCGGTCTTGATTATCGCTCCCAGTCCCTCGGCAGAACTCAATGTATCAACGATTTGTATCCCATGAAGTAGTACAGAGGTAACAGAGCTCAGCTAGAAGATTAGGCGCGTTGCGGGATCAACACAAATAAATCAAGACAAAAATCGTAAAATAATTTTTACTGTGTCTTTGCCCGAACGGTAGATCAGTTTTGCCCGAATAATACTATTTTTTGCCCGTGCAGCCCAAATTTAGGGAAATGAGAAATATTGAAGATTTAATGTAGTTTTAAAATTAGAATTTGAAGTTAAAAATTAGTAGATTAACAGCAACAGACAGTTGATATCCACGCAAGAACACCCGCGTGGTTATCAACTGTCTGTTGGTGTTCCAAAAATCATTTTCTTTCTTCCATCCCTTCTTTAAATCGACCTCTTAAAATTTCATTGACATTTAGGTTAAGTCCCGCCTTAGGGGTCGACTGTACGTTTATATCAAACACAATAAAGATAAACGATATTAATATCAAACGCATTTGGCAGAAATATTTGACCCACAACTGAAAACCATGTACCACACATAAAAATATTTACAGCTACCGTATTTACCTGCCAACAATCCGTGTATAGAAGTTAGGCCATTGGGTTCTGTACAAGGCACTGGAAACCTGTCTGAGAAAAACATTTGTAGAACGAATTATTCGTATTTAGCTCGTTATTATTGAGTAATTTTCTGCTAACGTGGCATGCATAACACACGGTAACCTATAAGTCTTGCTTCACTAAAAATATGTCACTGAATTTTCCATTTCGCTGACCGATCAGAATTCTGAACCCAACCAACGCCGACGTTTTGTACAATTTACCTGCTTGGTGCTCACGCTCTACAGGCACACGACGCGGTGCTCTCAAAACATATCCAATATGCACAATATACCATACAAGCCATTCAACCATCGACACCAAAACTTGAAAAATTAGTCTGAAGCAGAAGCGAAAACATGGCATTTTCTTGAGTAGGTTCCGTGAGAAATGGACGTTTTTTTTTTCACATTTGTGTAGGTGTTATTTGTGTAGGTGTTATTTGTGTCTTGAAGTTAAAGTGCAACTAACCCCCCAAATTTTTTTTTTCTCTTTAAAATCTATCTGTTGCCCCGATCACGTCTGCGAAAAAATTATCGTGATTGATAAAATCCCCGCGTTTCTACAGTTGTTTAAAGTCAGGCTTTCCATGTTCACCACCGCGCAAATGGGAGTCCTGGGTCGAGCAATGTGACGTCAAAGCAGGAGTGTGATTTATCATGTTTTACAAGCATTTGACTGGGAATCCTTCGAGCGTAGATATTCTTTTCGTTATTTCCGAGCCGTTTTATTTTCGAAAGCCACAGAATTTTAACTCAAGCTAGATATGTCATCTAGTGACTCAAATTCGGAGTCTAGTTACAATTCGGAAGACTATGACACAAAAATGTTGAGATCGAAGTGGAAGATGCACGGGTCGCAAGCTTCCCGTGATGATCGAAGCACACAGATGGGATGGCTTTCGCTTATGCCGACGAACCGTATGTGGACGAGGAATGGCTGAAGAAATACGAAAAGGAGGAAAAAGAAGAAGACAGGAAGCTAGAGGAAGCAATTCAAGCTAGACTTGACGGCAAAGAAAGAGTGGATTCTTGGTTAGTCTCATCACTAATACTTGTCAAACCAGATGTAAACAAATAGATTCGCAATCGATACTTCAAGCAGCAATGAGTAAGATATCTTCTTGGATGAAACTGCCCGGTCACCTGGAATGGACAACTAAATGCGAAAAGGAGGTCAAAGCGAACGAAGAGTCGAAAAGAAAGCACAAAGGACCGCTTAGATAGCACTGAAGAAGTCAGTCAATGGTAAGCAATTATTGTCACCTATAGTACTCCCATGCATCGATATACGCGAGCCGTATGATCATTTATATTTTTGCTTTAGCGAGTATGTATTTTGTAAAACAATGGTTATTCTGTTAAATGCCAGCTTTTCACCATTTAGAGGGTTTTGATTTTTACAAAAGCCAAGTAACTGTCGCAGTTTTCTCTCGCTCGCGGCTTTTTTCGATCGATTGAAAATCGGCTTGCTCCGCGCGGCTTGCTCGGGCCTGGAAATTGAAGCCATAAAAAAAACAAGCTGAAAGGAAACAAGCCACATCACTACAGTTTTGACATCCTCAAACGTTTGTCGTTGCTACTCCAACTAACGACCATAGTGAACTAAGTTAATTTTGAAGTAAAAACCGTCAAATAAATAGCACTTTTTAAACCTCGAGCTCGATAAGCGAAGTGGACCTGTTCCCTCTGTAGTCCGCATTGATATTACGATGAGTATACGGTTTATCGCACTGCTTATTTCCCGGCCCCAGAAAAACTTTTGGAGTTCAAATCTTTTGTCATTTTTCCTATTTTATCCTTCGAATGAAATTCGTCTTTGACTTTCATCAATATTCCTGAAATTGCTTCGCACGAGGGTGAAATGTTAACGCCATTACAGATGCGCGATACTACGGATGAATGCTCGGATATAAATTTCTACGCTCGCGCTACTGAATTTCATTGGCTTACATTTCTGGCTATAGCGATGGTAGAGATAGGTTCTCGGTAACATTTGGTCGATGGCTAGTTGGGTTGGCTTCGACCGGGTTAAATAGCCTTTGGAAGTCAGCCTGCTAGAAGTGCGCGGACAAATTCTAGACGGAGTTCTTGAGCAATGGCTCTCACAGTCCCACTTTACTTCGTTCGCTTGAGTTTACATCCACCGTCTTTTTCGTATTTTCTCGACGATCGCTCTAGAATGGTATAGTATACCTTTCTCTAAATCTGGGGTGTTACTGCAAACGGCCAATAACGCACCTGGAAGGCGTTTTCTACACACTTTTCGAATGTGTATCGCATCTTCCTGAAGGAAATGAGTGGACGCGAAGGATCAAAGGCTCCTGAGTTGACGTCACTAGCCGCTAAATTCATTCCCAGTCAAAAACGCGGCCGTGAACAAAAATGGCGGCGTTTTTGGTCACTTTGCCGGGGCACAGAAAATCGAGGATTCAACCAAATCCAAAAAAAATTTCGCAGTTAAGTTTCAAATAACAAGTACATTTATTTAAGCGAATAAAAAATTTTGGGGTTAGTTGCACTTTAACAAAGTGAAATTAAGAAATGCTAATATTTGTCACAGTTAATTGAATCGGCAAACATAAATTCCCACGAGTTGACAATAGCAAGGGTCATGGCTAGAGTAAGTTGGATGGCTAGTCACACTTATCTATTAGCCGTGAGCAATGAACCAAATATTTGGCTAGTGCGCCTTATTTATTCATCAGTTTTCGCATAAACATCTTTACTGTGAATAAACACCTTGGGCTTATACTAGGCTTCCCGTTCTCGTTTACACATTTCTGTAGAAAAAAGACGTTCAATTCAAGAAATTGTGAGCATCCGAGAGTTAAGACATTCGCCTTCATCCGTTATCAAGTTATTTTTGTTGAATAACCGCTTACGGGCGCATATTATTAGTCATTATTGGATTTACACGTGGCCCTTTGTCGTTTACAGTACAGTTTAAAATAACTTGTCCTTGCATTCGGTTCATTAGCGCATGATTTTATTAGCTTTTCGGCTTCCGACATTCAGTTGTTTATTTATTTATTATTGCGCGCGAGATACCCTATGCCATCACAGGTCACCAAAGCGTATTATGAGAGTTCGTATGGAGCTGAAATTCGATCGAAAATAATTTTCACTTTTCCTTCGAAAAGTTGTAAATAATGTGAAATAAAGTTTAAAAACCTCACCTGTTGTCTTTTCCGGTGTTTTTATCGCTTCTGGAAGATGCTATGGGCGAATTTCGACCTTCGGTCGAATCTGCCACTGTAGTGTACTAATAGAAGGGAAAGTCCCTTCTATAGTACACATAATACGCTTTGGTGACCTGTGATGCCATTCGCAGGCAGGGGTCATGTCTAATGGCTTTGGCGACATAAAAGAATGCATATTTTGGATCAGTTTTTGTTTCTGGGCAACCGAGCTCGATTCGCAGTAATCAAGCACGACATCCCTTTCGACGTCGATTGGTATCGCACTCGACATAACGTGCTCAATTGCTGCTCAACCGAGCTACAAAAAAATCACTCTTCATCACTAATCGGGAAACTCAAGTTTTAATCCTGGATTAGGGTTAATCGCTTTATTGCAACCTGTCCCAGAAGTTTCCAAATTTACAAACAAACTCCAATATAAGCGAAACCGACAATTTTCTACTACAGTACACCTGAGAACCCCAACACGAATCTAGAAAACAAATTATTTTTGTAATTTAAATAACGCAATTAGTTTTCTTGTTTTCAACCGTATGAGTCAGTTACCTTTTAAAAGTTTAAAATAATTCTAGAACCAAGTACTCTCAATTAGTCAAGTATCCACGGTGCAGTATCCACTCTTGGCGAAACGGTTCTTCTAATATAAGCTGGCATCCGTTATTCCATCAATTAATTTCATCATACGCTAGATCTGTACACTCACTCACTCAGATAATTATGTCAGAAATTTGAATACTAAATTAATCACGTTTACGTAGAAAGCATTTCTAAAGATGGATGTAAAACTAAACATATTCCAGAAAGATTAGGCCCACAACTGAATCGAAATAAAAATATCAAAAATATTTAATTTACCTGCCAACAATCCGTGTATAGAAGTTAGGTCATTGGGTTCTGTACAAGGCACTGGAAACCTGTCTGAGAGAAACATTTATAGTGACGAATTATTATTAGCTCGTTATTGAATATGAATTATTGAATATGTTACTGAATGTTCCATTTCGCCGAAGCTGTAAAAGTTATTAAAATATACACAAGATTAAAAGCTATATACAGAGATCGGGATGGACCGATCTCAACCAACGCCGTGTGGACGTTTTGTACCATTCAGTTACCTTCTTGGTGCTCGTGTCGACGCGGTGCTATCAAAACATAGTCGTGTTCCGTGTAAATATGCAAAGCACACCAAACAATCCATTCCACCATAGACACCAAAACTTGAAAAATTAGTCTGAAGCAGAAGCGAAAAAATGGCATTTTCTTGAGAAGGTTCCGCGAGTTACAAGATGAAATGGACTTTTCACGTTTGTCTAACTGACTTGAAGTTTAATAACGAAGCCGAAAGCACTTGCCATGGTACATTCCCACCAGTTGACACAAGGGTCATGGCGTGAGAAAAAGTGAACGGCTGGTCGCACAATGGCAATGAGCCAAAATAATCAACTGTTAGAAAGTGTGCCTTTTAGTTATAATTAGACGGGGCCGGTATCATTTTTTCACATACTTTTTCACGTTTGTCTAAGTCACTAGCTGACAGTCTTGAAGTTAACAAAAGTGAAATCAAATTAAATTGATCATGATTTGCAGTTGGCACTTGCCGTGGTACATTCCTACCAGTTTACAATTGCTAGGGTTGGCATGGCGTGAGAAAATATCGTCTCAGTTGGCGGATTAGTAGATTAGTGTGCTTTTAGTTAGCAACGGGGCGTATCCTCATGTTTTCACATAAACATCTGAAACATCTTTACTGTGAATAAACACCTTGGGCGCATATTATTAGTCATTATTGGATTTACACGTGGCCCTTTGTCTTTTACAGTACAGTTTAAAATAACTTGCCATTGTATTCGGTTCCTTTGCGGCCTGACCTCATTAAGTTGTTTATTTATTTATTATTGCGCGCGAGATACCCCATGCCATTCGTATAGGCAGGGGTCATGTCTAATGGCCTTGGCGGCATAAAATAATGCATATTTTCATGGCTTCAGCCGAACAATCATACACTTCACTGCTTTCAAGATTGTCTATAAATTATTAATAATTTATAATTTATACCGGCTTCGTGTCGTGGAATTTCAATACTTAAAGACGGGGAGGCTCGAATACCTTTTTGGGGTTTAAAGTTTGCGATCTGAGGACTTTTTTGGGTTAGAAATTTTGTGGTGACTTTTTTGGGGTGGAAGATTTTGGTAAGGACTTTTTGGGGGGTTGAAAAAAGCGCAACCCAGGGTTCTCTTCATTTACAAACGTAAACTACATGCAAATGACAAGTAGACGTCCTGTTTTAGAGGTTTATGCATAAGAGATCATGCGGTATCGCATTACACTTTATTCGCGTGCTATGTTGTCTGCAACGGGTCAGGTCACGTTCTCTGGCATTGTTCACGCCCCGGCTTCACGTTGTCATCATTGTTCTTCAGTATAAATTGAATACCCTTTGGTATCAATGTGCACTTGATTTCAGTCGCTTGGGTCTGTCTGGCACTCTTTTGATGTTATGTTATGTTATTATTATTATTACTTTTTTTTTAATGCAGAGAAAAAGAGGACTTTTTGGGTTACGTTCTGGGCCGTTGGACTTTTTTGGGGGGTCTGGTTTTAGCCTAATAGGACTTTTTGGGGGTCTAACAATTTAGCCTCATTCTAGCCTCCCCCCCCCCATCACTGTTATACCTGAGTACCCCCCCCCCCCCCCCTGGAACTTATACCGTAAAGTTCCGAAAGTAACGACCCTCGTTACTTTCGGAATTAGCAGCCTTTGGTGCTCGCTACTTCGGAGGTCGCTACTTTCGGTGGGTCGTTATTGTCGGGGAACAAAAATCGACAAATAAAGCTTGTGGTGCGAGCTGGTATAAATTATACGGGTTTTGTTTTTACAACGCGCAACATGAACGTATGAAGCTTTGTGGCATTAGTGATAGCTTCCCTTGTAGTAAAGTTCCTTATTGTGATCGAGTTATGACACTGAACGAAGATATTACTTGTACATTTGACTATTGATTGGAAAAAATATGTATATATGTATAATTAAAAAAACCCTTGGCATCGCTACTTTCGGGGGCCGCTACTTTCGGGATTTATTAGCAGCCACAAAGTTTTGACCTTACTTTCGAGTGGTCGCTACTATTGGGGGGTTGCTACTTTTGGAACTTACGGGTAATTGGAAGTATTTCTGCGAAAAACGCCGTTTGGATTCGGTTGAATCCTCGATTTTCTGTGCTGCTGAAGTCGACATGCTTGATTGATGCACGAAAGCAGGTTATGGCGTCTGCCCGGAACTGCACAATATAGCGCCTCGGTCATTTCTCTGTATTAATTTGTTTAGGACAAATAAACATAAACATGATCATTTATATGTATTTGTGGCCTTAACTTAAGAATTTGATTTGTTTCGGAATTGTACCTTCTTCATCTTTCGAGTTAAAGCGGATGACTCCGAAAGAAACTTTATATTCCTTACTTAGTAGAAATTGAGCGGCAAAGAGATAGACATCTTCGTGGATGAACCGCTTGCAGACCTGGAATGGACAAGCATTGGAAGAAGGAGATGAAAGCGATATACGAAGAGCTGAAGGTAAATTTCAAGGACTGCTTAGAAAATAGTACTGAAGTAGTCGGTCAATGGTAAGCAAATATTCTCGTCATCTTCGCGACTCCTGCAAAGCGGCACACCCGGGCAAGTGGTTTATCACTTATAAGGCAGCGGGTCACACTTACAATCTCAGATCACCTGTTCCCTACACAAACAGACATAAGCAATAGGTGCTAGCTGGGCTCAATTTCAACAATCATCGTCAAAAGTCATTGGGACACTTAGCAAAATAGCATTCAGTGGCAATGTTGTTTGAAGGGAGAAGTCAGTGCGTATTCAATTTTTCTCTCGTGAAATATTTCCACGTTCAACTCCTATGGCTACGAATTGTTAATAGCCAACAGGCCAGCCCTCCACAAGTTGTTTGTCTATTGCAGTGTCCCCGATTAGCACAAAAGTGTTAAATACATCGACACTTAAATAAATATATTTGATATATTTTTTATTATTCAATGTCTGTAACAGCAAAAAATATCTATCAAGGACACAAAGATTTTCTCAAGGGCACCCAACGAATCGTTTCGGTGGAATATATAAATAATAGCCTCCATTTGGCGAGGAAATATGCTCGGATAATGTCCGCGGACAAATATCCGAGCATATTTCCTCGCCAAATGGAGGCTATTGTTTATATATTTTCCAGTTTTGGCTGCGTCACGTGACATGTTTAGACCAATCGCGCGCGAGAAAAATATTTTATGGATTATAAATAAACAACAGCCTCCATTTGGCGAGGAAATATGCTCGGATATTTGTCCGCGGACATTATCTGTTCCGAGAAGCGAACAGTTCGAGAAGCGAACAGTTTTCCGAGAGCGAAGCTCGAGGAAAAACTGTGAGCTTCGAGGAACAGATAATGTCCAAGGATAAATATCCGAGCATATTTTTGAAGCCAAATGGAGGCTATTGTAGTTATTATCCTTCAAATATTTTTTCACAAGGCCGCTCTGTTTGCCGTGGAAGATCTCGGTCGGCCAAGCTGTTAAACATCAAAATAATTCTGTTGGCGTTCAAAAATATTTCTAGTCTGTTCAAAACAATCAGTTTTATTTAATTTAGCAATTTATTTGAGACGAAAACTGAACCTGCGAACGTGAAACGCAAATTTTCAAAACTGGGGAATATCACTTGGGGAGTATCACCCGGATATTCCCCAGTGAATATCACCCGGATATTCCCTAGTTTTGGATGCGTCACGTGACGTGTTTAGACCAATCGCGGGCGAGAAAATTTTTTGTTATAACATCTAATATTATCGTCTCAGATATTCAACGATGAAAAAAATTGGAGTTTTCTAAAGTGAAATCGGTCGCCTCGAATTTTCGTAATATGAGGAAAATTGATGCCTGATCGATGTTTTCGTAGAAATGAAAATTTGATTTGGGTACGAGAAAAGGCCAGCTCTGGTTTTCGTTTTTTTTCCCGCGGGTAACAAGGTTTCGTTCCCTTGAAAATAGTGTCTGCTACTATAACCCTCGGACCTACAAAGCTAAGGGGGCTGTTACATTAATACTGTTTCAGAACATTTCATTAATCCTGGTCACTTTATCAACGACATCCTTCCATTCCCTCTTGGAACTCATACATACAACAACCGTGACGCACTCAGAAAGGCGCACAATGTCCACTAGTAACTAAGCTAGGTTAAAATTGTTACACTGGAGCCCCGTGGTATAAATAAACGTGACGAACTTCACTGACATTTAGCCTCTTAGCTACTAACCTATCATTGTCTTTTATTCCAAACTGATCAAAACATATTATATAATATGTAACGGTCCTCTTACGTTTGTATTCATTTTTCTTTGTTAGTCCCCATAGGAGGTTTGTTTTACAAACCGAAATATCGGGCAAGTTTCTATATTATATTTAATAGGGTATATTTTATTATCTCATTTCTGAATTTTCCTTCTCCTTGCCCGTAAGGATCAGTTTGCCGTTTATTGTTTATTGACTTTGTATGTACGTCCGAGAGTTAAATGACAAATTGTCAGTTTACACAAATTCCCAGAGTCAACTCTTGAGTCAGTAAATGTGGTTGTACCTTTTGAGTATGTGGATGAAACCCTAGTGTGTGACCATTCAAATGAAAGCTATTGAGCAGTACCTTCAAGTGGTACTGTTTGTTTTTAACAATTTTGAAAAATGAAATTCACGATTTTTTCGTCAGTTTTGAACTTAGCACTCTTGGCCGGATTGCGAAAAATAAAAATTTAATATTTTGTTTAATTTCCTCGTTGAGTGCCCTTAGTATATGTTAGTATCCATGGGTTTAGTATAAAGCCAGCTCAATGTTGGGCTGTTGTCAAGACGCTCTTACAAGGCTGCAAATCCTTTAGATGAATCGACAGCTTTTCTAGTAAAATGCTCAACATTGGAACTGAGAGCAACCTGTGTGATAATTCAGCCCTTCAGTGTCCTGCACTGGCAGCTTCTGTGGAAAGAAAAGTAAACGCGAATGATTAAAGGAGCTATACAATTGTTGAAAAGGCTAAAATTATCAAAACTGTATAAAAAAACACCTAACCTTTTTTGACTTTTTAGTCATTTTCAGGGTGGAAATAAAAATGAAGATGACCAAGAGACTATGATCTAGATCATCCTCTCTTGAGATGACTAAATAGTCGAAAACGTCAGGTGTTTTTTTATAAGCGTTTAATAACTTTTAGCCTTTTAAACAATTATATATATTTCATAAGAGAGTTTTTCGGAAGAAATATATATATTTTATAAGCGAAAATGTTTTAATATTTAAAGGAGCTATGTCACGGTATTTTAAGTCTATTTTTTCGAAAGTTACTTTTAAATTGAAGGAAACTATAAAATAATAGTTTACGGTAGGTAGAAAAACACCAAAGAGGTAATAAGAAACCGAAAAGTAACAAGGATGGTTAAGGATGGCGAAGATTAAAACAGTTAACATATGACTGTTAAACTTGACAACTTTAGGCCAAATTTTCCATGATACACAAACCATGACACTAAGTACGTTTGCGCGATGGATACAAAATCCTAAACCAATAAACGTATGAGTATTTATTATATGGAAAACTGCTCCACGACGAAAAGGAGCATTCTGATTGGTTCCCTGAGCGGTCCGAATTTTTGCAATACGCCACCGCTAAGATGGACCGCTCACGAACTCATTTCGCCGAATTCCTTTTATGAAACATTGAACAAAGGAAAACTGTTTTCTATTAAGTAGAAACATTTTTCCTTATGTCTGGCGGACAATTTTGGTTGAACTTTTTGTAAAGTGGCCTGAAAAATGCAAGAATATGCTTAGCTTTGGCGCGCGCGCGTTAGTCGAGAATGGTTGCATTAATTTATCAACAAATTTTTAAAAACGCCATTATAATAAAAACTTTATTGAACTAGCTTGTTCGGTCCGTATTGGGAAATATTGGTCGAGTTCTTTTTTTGCAAGTTTATGGACCTCGCCTTCGGCTCGGTCCATAAACTTGCAAAAAAAAAAGAACTCGACCAATATTTTCCCAATACGGACCTCACGCTAGTTCAATAACATCTATATATTGGCAGCTCTTTTAATTAATAAGATAAAAAACCTTTCCATTTGGACTTATAATGAGTGGTCACTAAACATACTTTTTGGTTTAGTGTTGAACCGAATTTAATACTGACCTAAATATGCGACAGAGCTGGAACCGTGAATACAACTTTAAAAATTAGTTGAAAAACACGTCGCTTCGCTGGGTTTCTGTTAATTAAATACAGTTTGATTGTATTGAAAAAATGCTGCAATATGTCTCATTGGTTAAATAAATCTTACTGAATTTTAAAACTGCTCCTTTTAAGTTACCTCAAAGTTTATGCGGCACTCGTCCTGATATGCTAAGTCTGGGTTGGTATACTGGACAGGAAACCGTTCTGAAAAGAAAATATATTAGAATTGACAAGAATATATTAGAATGGAAAAGCCTGTTATTTTATTTTGCCAATAATAAACTCGTATATTTTAACTTTTCAAATCGCGGGAATTCCTCCCCTCCTCGTTCCAAAATTGTTTCTTTTGAGCTACCAAAATGAACTGATAATGACGTCATATGACGTGAAAATTACGTCATGATTCCCGAACAGCCGCCATCTTGGATTTCTTGATTTTTCCATGATGTCAGAAAATGTTGTAATGTTTTTTTTTGAAAATAAATAAAAACTATTTTAAAAAATGATGTCAGAAAATCGCCAAATATGACTGAAAGTAATCAAAACTAATAAAAAAGGCGAAAATGATCTAAAAATATTGTTACAAGAAAGTTGATATTTTCGTTAAAAAGAAACTGCAAAATTCGAAATTTGGAAAATATACCTAATCTAAATACGGTTGCCATGGTAATAGCAAGTTCCGTAAACAATTACATTGTTGCCAGATAAATTTTAGGTAAAGCTAAGTCGAAAAGGTACGTTGGTGGCTTTTGCTTCGATTGAAAAAACAAAACAAAACAGTGATTACTATTAAAGTTCGTGCGGGTAGATTCCGTCCCCAGGCCCATTGGAACGGACGCAAATAAGTGGGGCTACAAATTGAACTGATCATGGATTCGGGTTTTCTTTTCTGCCATCTTGGGATTTACAGGTTCAATTTCGGACCATTTTGTGGGCTAAGTGAACAATTATTTTTTTTACCTGAAAATCTGAATACGTCTATGTGATCCATATAAGTCACGTCCGTGCATTGTACTGGAATCCTCACCGACTCTGAATAGAAAATGCATCAGTTACTTTTTGCAACCAATAAACGCACGCGTTACCAACAATAATCTAGAGAGGTTTTATATATTTCAAGCTATTTCATTATGTTCAGCAATAATTATGTTTAACGATATAGAACAGTTTTCATTGAGTGTCGTAAAACAAAACTAAAGCAATTAGAATGGCAAATCGCAGCAAAAGCAAACAAAACAATGAGCCAATGAAACTCGATCTAGTAAAATACACGCAACTGGCACAGCACGTGCGGAAACACGCGTGTAACCAAGTCGCGATTGGTTCTAGTTTTGCATCTGATTGGTTGAATAGGTGGCGCAAGCTTTTTCAAATGCAATAACAGAGCGTAGTAAGGCAAAGTTAATTACTTCGAAAACCGCTATACACCGTATAGTACAACTGGTTAGAAATCTCGTTGAGAGTTACAATGAGCGCTGTATGATTTCTTGTTCATTAAAGCAAACTTAAAAAAAGATTTATGTATAGTGAGCTTGAAAGGCTGTAACTTAAAAGATTTAATGGGATCCTAACAAACTGCTAAGGCTAAAGGCATTCATTTCATTTTTGAGTGGGGCTATCAAATTGAACTGATCATAGATCTGGGTTTTCTTTTCTTCCATCTCGCGATTTACAGGTCAATTTCTGATGATTTTGTGGTCTAAGTAAATATTGTTTTTACCTGAAAATCTGAAAACGTCTATTTGATAAGTCAAGTCCTTGCACTGTACTGGAAACCTCACCGACTCTGAATAGAAAATGCATCCAAATATGTTATATTCAAATGGTATATTTTTTTGCAACCAATAAACGCACACAAAGATACTGATATCATGAGGATGAAATCGTTGCCATGTTTTGCAATATTTGCAAATAAGCCGAACAACCTAAAATACGATCAAACGATTGGCTATGTAATATTACTATAATTATAAATTCTTAAGGTCATACCTTCTTCACAGTGCTCTACAGGTGTGCGATCATTTCGTCCAAAGACTATCATAATGTGTTGGAAAATACCCAAAATAGACCAAAAGAGGCGCTGAATTACAACCAACATTATAAAATCGCAAATATTTTGTATTACTGACTAAAGCGATTTAATTTTTTTTATACCTTCACTTTGAGCAGGCTTGGACAAGTGCAAGATGTGTTATATTTGTGCGTTTAACTTATATCGCGATCACAATTTTCGCGTGGGTGTGCCGATCTTGAAAACCACACAGTGTATTTATAATTTACAAGAGGCCACGTTCGAGATATCATGTTTGCAACAAAGTTAGGATAGAATTTCGACAATCTTCTCTTTTCTATATTTGGCATATGTTTTTTTCCTATATTTGGTATGTGTGGTTTTCTTTGTATCAAAATATCTCAAGAGAATTCAATGACAATGATTAATAGAAAAATAAACGCATTTGAAATTTTGACCCCGTTTTAATTAATAGCGTCACTTATAAATCTCAACGTTCGTCTATTATCTGGACGTGATTTGTCAAACGTAAATGATTTATTTTGCAGAAATAAGTTATACTCTGTCGTTTCGCGTGACTGCTCTTTTAGCACGGGGAAAGTTGTTTTTTGTAAACTGTTTTGTAACGCCCACTAGCAACGAAAACAAATGTGGAATACTTTTCCCAAGGATCGACAATTTTCCGAATGCCATTGCTGTAGCATCCTTTAAATCGTGGAATGGATATATATAATTAATATTCATTGTTAATATTTATTCATTACCCATGCACGTAATAAATTTTTTATTTGTAATTACAAAATAGCAAAAATTCCATTGTTATTGAATTTTCCAGCCAATTACCCCTCAAAATCTCGTACCCTATTTCTCAAAAAATGCCATTAACCCTCGGACGTACAAGATTTACTCTGGGATGCTAAAACTTCCATCAGTTATTAATTCATCCCTCCCAAACAACTGTTTGTTGGCAGTTTTGATGTTGTCATGGCAACCGCGTAATGACATGAGAAAATAGTAAAATCCAAGATGGCAGATTTAATGACGACAAATAGCCTTCTTGCAGAGAAAGCTCAAAGATATCTACTGAAGACATGATGTCAGAAAAAGGTCTAAATCGATACAAAATTATTCTAAAGCAATAATGGGATGTTAAAATGTATTATACTGCAATGTTGGAAGATTATTGTCTCTTAATTCAGTATATCTCGTCGCACCCTGGCCAATCGATGCAAAATCATACTCTATTTCTGAGGCAAAGCAAAAACTATAGACTAAAATAGCTCAAACATACCTGACACATACCAGGGGAGTAGCCCTCTCCTAGGGACCTTGATAACCCGACCAGAAATAGGACATGACGTGAGAGACTTAGTATGATGGAACCTGGATTCCATCGATTACTTGCAATTGGTGTAATAAGCATAAGGTCTCATTGTTTGTTTGTCTACCGCGCGAATTGCGGCAAAGCTTGTTGAACAATATCACGGTTTAGCACGTAAGCTATTAACGGCTTCTATAATAACATCCGCAATTTCATTACTGCCATTTTTGAGTATGAGGAGACGTTTTTGATTAGTCGCGTTCGATGTAGTGTAATTCTAACATGACTACAAGCCTATTAATTAAAACAGAACAAATTGTAATTTTGTCTCTCGATACCCATACGAGAGACTTGGCAAGACCAAATATAGAAGTTTTTCATTAATTAGTTAGCCTCGGAGTCAGGTGAGAATTTTCATATATTGAACATGACCTATTTATAAACAACTATTAAAGTCATGCCGCTTTTCTGGATTCCACACAAAAAGACACTTTTCCACCTCATTCAGCCTCCCGCAGCTTTGCACACTTTTTCGTAGTATACAGGCTCTTGAAGGAACACGAAATGTTGTCTTGGTTATGAAGCCACTACCGTTCTTCATCGGGATAAATTGTTTATAGTAAACAACGGGAATATTAAACGACGCCCACTGGTAACGAAAACTGAACTGCCGCGTACCAGCCTTACTTCAATAATCGACAATTTTTCGAATGCCCTGGCCAATATAGCGACCGTTTAATTAGTCTGATATTTTGTTCATATTTTAGCCTTGGATCGTGAAGAGGAATTTTGTTTTCGTATTTGGTTTTATTAAATGTTCCAACAATTATTCGCTATCGAAGTATGCTGGGCGACAGATATTGTTTCCATGAATGGTAATATTCACGTCCTAAATTTCTCATCATTTTGACTACTGATAAAACGTGCTATTTTTGGCCAACAAAACGCCCATTCCATAAGTTAACACTGACGCCACAGAGAAATAGAAACTCTATACCGAAGTAAGTATATGTATAGAACGAAATGATGGTATATTTAAGTTATATTTAATGGTATATTTAGAATACTTTCTCTTTCTCGTATTTGTAACAAGCCAAAAACATGTTTAACATAATGTAATTTTTCACGGACTATAAAGAAAATAAATGCGAAACAACCTCAGTGTCAATATAAATATCCTAAGTGGCAATTTACAATGGAGTTGCTGACCATTGTTATCTATATCCCGGCCAAAAGCAAATACAAGTATTTATAAACAATTTTCTCAACCACAGAGAGTTTTGTATTGCTGTCATTTTTCGTTTTTATCGAGCTGCCATGAAATAAATGCAATCAATTGTTTTGATAAAAAATTCCTCTCATTACACTGAATACAGAAGACATAAAGAGCCGATTATTTCAAAAAGGTTTAGACTGGGTTTAACAAAACCGTGGCCTAACTCGACTTTAAACTGGCCAACCTCAATGTCCTCAATGTGTTAACGTCATTTGCAGTGAACCTTGTTTAGAAGGTGTATTAACACTTACCAAAAAAGCGATTAGCTACTTAGATTGACCTATAAGTAGATTTAGTCCTCATTAAATTCTCTCTTAAACCACGGCCTAACTTAGACTTCGTTTAAATATTCGGCCCAAATTAAAGTGTTTATGAAAACCATGAACATTCTTGGAATTTTTATTTTAACAGATATTGAGCTTAAAACTTCAAAGCATCGTGAACAACTTTGTTTAATTTGGCAAGTTCGTTGACGGAAAGTGTTGTTTGAGGGGCTTGAAAAAATTCTTCTCAAGCAAAATAATCCGCCATTTTGACGCTGCTAAATCAGCCTTGTGACGTCACTGGCTTTATAACCTTCCTTTACAGTTGGCCGTGTTGAAGAGTAGCGGTGAAAAGGGCTTATTTAGCTTCCAGAATCAATCCGTTAACATTATTTGGAGGAAAAGTCAGAGTTTCAAGGAAGGCAAAATGAGCCTGACACATGGTTTGAGAACAAAGGGATCATCCGCATATTTTTGCGCTGAGCCAGTTAAATTTGACAATATTAGCCACAAGCGACACAAGCTACGAACCCTGGGAACGAGGTTGCTGATAACGATAATAAGGGAAATATCGTCCAACGTAGTATTTTGTGCACTTGCAGGTTTATATTGCCAAAAGATCAGTAATAGGAAGCAACAACTCCCTTACCTCAACTCTGAGATGAAATTCTGACTTGGATGTTTTTGTAAATTGGCACGCGACCAGAAACTTGACAATGAACGCTGAGAGAACGCTTTTTCATGTTTTGATATTACCGGACCTTTTGTTGTTGTTTTTGTTTGCTATCAAGCGAGACTATAGCCGTCTTCAAGTGTATGTATGGTGATTGCTTATTTATTAACATCTGGCCTGCAGTGCCGGCATTTTTGGTGGGCGAATTTCGTTCGCTTGTTTAGCCACCTTGGATTTGCAAAACTGAAAGAAGGGCTAAGCATCTTGAGTCAAGTCGACGTTTTAATTGCAGACGCAGAAGTAAATGCTACATCAGTTTTTCTAAAATCTCGAAAAAATACTTTGAATTGTTTGTATATATAATGCAAGCATATTGAATATTGCTCGCGTCTGCACCAGAAATAGTCTTTGGCACCTCATCCGTTTGATAGACTAACGTCCTTCGAATTCAGACTACACAAATCTCTACATCATAAAAAAGCTAATCATGAATTGAGTACCTGGTATCTCATATATACCATCTGTACACGGTAGGATAACTGAAGGCTTATACACATTCCCGCGTGATATTAGCCCCTCAGGTATATTGGAACGCCCGGTTTACAGACTTATAAAGATAAAAGTTATACAACTAAAATTCTGGAAGGCTACCGGTACAGCTCTTCATGTGGGTGCTAAATCAATGATTCTGAAACAATTCGGGTAGCTTTAACGCCGTACGTTTTATTAAGCGGACTCCACCGGGAATGTCTCTTTTTCCATCAGCTCGTACGAAGCTGTACGAAAAAAAAGTTTTGTTTGTCACAAAATAGATAATAAGGAAAAATAAATAAAATAGACATTCACTCACATTTTCACATCAATGACTTACTACAAGATTTGCCATCTGGAGCGCTAGCTATTTCCAAAGAATACTATCGATCCCCAACATTCTGTATTTTTCTGTTAGTTCTGTGGAAAATCTATGCGATAAAAAGCTAACCAATCATGATATTACGAACCGCGGTAAAACTATTGAAAATATCACAGAATTTACACGAAAACAACCAGTGACGTCACAAGGTCGCTTATTACTCTCCGGCAATGCTTGGATACCGTTTTACTTTTCAGTAAGTCAATCAGTCACAAAGGAAAAAATAATAATTTCCATTTAGAATTTTCCAAAACAAAGTTCGTCGTGTTTACATGTATAGTTTGCCTAATAGTATGACTTTAAGCCGAGTTTCGTCGCATGCAAAAACACTTCAATGAAATCTATAAAAAGATGGTCGCTATTTCGGTAGTGGCTTCATAAACAAAACAACCTTTCGTGTTCCTATACTACGAAAAAATGTGAAAAGCTGTGGGAGGCTGAATGAGGTGGCGAAGTGTAATTTAGTTGTCACGAAATCCAGAAAAGCTGTATGACTTCAATAAACAAAAACAAAAACCAGTTGAATTATAGATAGGCCACGTTCAATATATAAAAATTCACACCTGACTCCGAGGCTAACTAATTAAATAACGAAAAACGTCTATATTTGGTCTGATTTTGGTTGCATCCAAGTCTCTCATATCGAGAGACAAAATTGCAATTTGTTCTGTTCTAATTAATAGTCTCGTAGTCATGTTAGAATTAAAATATATCGAACGTGACCAATCAAAAACGTCTCCTCCTAAAAATGGCAGTGATGGATGTTAATAGCTTACTTGCTAAATGATATTGTTCAGCGGCGCTGCCAAAACTCTCTTCCAGACTATCTTCGCGCAGCCATTCGCTTTTTCGCTTCGTCCCTGCTATCCGAGAGCCTGGAACAGGCTAATGTTTACTACGTCGGTTGCTCAAAATTCACCCTTAAGCAGGCCTCGTTTGCAGGTAATTCCTTTTTCTTTTGACACCTTCGTGTGGGTATTCTTTTCATTTTTGCTGTTTTGGAAATTTGTTGATGAGAAAATTAATAGGTTAAGTCTCCACTTCGAAAGCGAGGATTGGGGGTGAAGTTAGCTATTTTGATATTTATAATATACTCAACAAAATATGCAGCTTCTGATTGGTCAATGACGAATGCATAAATAGGTTATAGAGTGCAATACGGAATTGCGATAAACGGTACCGGACAAGAAGAGACGTTTTTGCCGCTTAATGGCATTGAAATAAGCTTTCAAGTTAATGGTTAATTGTTTTCTAAACTATAGCACTGTAATTCATTCAAAAAGTTCACGCTTGGTTTGCCTGCGCGTTCAAATAAAACATGTGAGCACTTTGGAAACTAGTGAAGCGTTTCGTGTGCAGAGTAGCGTGATGGCCGCAGCAAAATTTTGTTGAGAATATTATAAACAAAAAATCGTATGAACTGCTCGTGCAATTAGTGATTTATGGTCACTCGTGATGTTTTGAAAGTTCTCAAATTGCACTCGCCTAAAGGCTCGTGCAATTTTGAGAACTTTCAAAACATCACTCGTGCCCATAAATCACGAATTGCACTCGCGTTCATACGATTTCCTATACAAATACAATGTATGAATAAGGGATTTTGGAGGTGACTTCATTTGGACTTCAAATCAAAAGTAGTAGGTAGAAACTTTATTACGTGTACATCCCGGGTAATCAAATCAATTAAAAGGCTAGGTAATTCGTACAGAATATGTGATATAATATGTACACAAACACTTGGAGAAACCAGTCGTTTAAGTTTAAATACCTAGCAAAGCAGTGTCCGTTTATACAGGCCTAATCGATCAATCGATAGTGGACCGCTTTGTTTGACCCGAACAGTAGTTCAGTCGATCCTTATTTGGATTTTCCCACGATAATTAGATAAACCGTCCGTTACGTTTATAATGGCGCCAGAGCAGACTCGTCCCCAGTCGCTTCTCTTATTCGTTGAACGCGCGCGGTGCATCACGGGAAGGAAGGAAGAAAGGGTACGAGTCTGGCGCCAGTTTGGTGGTCGGATGAACAGGCCTCTACTGTATGCATCTATGCACCAGGAAGTCAGTAATCACAAATAAGCTTTCTAGCTTCCTCGTCACTATACTGATATTACAACCATACATCATAACATCATGTTAATGTCATTTATTGCTTCCAGTTGCATTTTTGTTTTGTTTTTCAGTGACAAATAATGATAATAATAATAATAATGATAAATTATACCTTCACCGTTGTATTCGAACATTAATAAGCGTCGAGAATGCCAAAGGTGAGTGACACGAGCAGGAATATGAAATTGTAGAGTTTTCTTACAGTGTAGAAAGGAAAGAAATCACGTTAAACGGAACTATTGCAAATCAATTCGAATTCCTGAAAAAGCTGGGAAGAGCAACATTTCATTTATAAATACAACCGTAACATGTAAAACACTGAAGAAAGTAAATGAGTATATTAAGTAACGTTTCTTATACTAGAAATTGTCTCTCCCAGAAGATCAAGCGATCAATTAATTTATGGAGGGCTGGTTTATAAAAACTAAACCTTACTTAGCACTTGAAGAATTCCAACAAATACAATGCCAGGCGTATGTGGGTTTCCGGGAAATTTGTATAATAACTATTTGTGGTCAGAACAGCATTCTGAAATGATAACGGAAAGCTTTAGTTCCCAATATAATAGAAACGTGAGTTTGCAGAACGACTAGATAAATTATTACTTAAAATAGACAGCTAAATATAAAGTAGGTATATTGGCAAAAACATTTAACATATCAGTATTAAAATGATGATAACAATAATAAAAATTAAAACACAATTTACATTTTTGCATAATCTGATTGGTCGATTCATATTTTTCTTTCGAAAAACGTTTCAAAGAGAAAGCTATATATTTTCCATCTTGCAATTGATTTATAACGAAACTCACAGAATCTCTTTCGATAAAGCGCATGCAATTAACGTGTATTTGTGTCAACAGGTTGCAAACCGACATCGAAAGTCGTTTTAAACCAATATAATTATACGGCCGTTCTCTTTTATTGAACTGTTGGAATATTTTCATCATCATCCTCTTCTCTTGTTCCCAAATAAGACATCTTTAGCAGGTTAGTGGTTTTCGAAAGAAGACAGTCTCAGGCTTTCATATTTGTTTGTTCTATGTGAGCAAATAATCTCTAAAAGATAGATTATAAAATATATTCGTGTATTGATGATAAAAACACGAGAGTATTGGCTTCATACTATTTCGATAAAGGTTCTTCAGAAAGCATGCCATCGCTCCATATACCTACCGTTTACATTAATAGACATTCTTCTCTTTGGCTCCCGAGCGCTCATATAGGCATCTTTTGGGAGCCCCCTCTTTCATTTAAAAACGCGTACGTCAGTAAAAATCGAGCAAATTCTACCATTTTTATGCAAGATCGAAACATCTGTAACACGTTTGTTGCAAAACTTGACTTGTGTATTATTCATCTCAGTTCGATTTTTGTGTTCCTTTTAAAGGTCTGGTCGTACCCGTTTTCTGTATGAAAAAGGATAGGATATAGAGGCAAATAAAACAAGGATAGAAAAGAAGAGAAGTGGTAAACCTAGACGAAGCCGAGAGACAAATTAAATGTAAAAAAAGTAAAAAGGTTAGAAATAAACAGCCATGACCGTATACTAGACTCCAGTATCACTCGGCTGCCCTACCAGCCTGGTAATTGGAAAGACGGGAAGAGCCGGAAAGTCTTGACAGGACACATGTACATTAACTAGACACAGGGATTTTAATGTAAATGGATAGGACAAGTACTTTTTATTATGCTTCTTAATATTGTAATTTAGTTAGAATTAGTAGGCGAAGAGCCACCTAGTGGAAATACTACTAGCCTTTATGTTATGTTATGTTATGTTATGAATTACACGAGTAATTCATTTTGTTTTATTGGAGTACATGTAAGCTACATTCACCTGATAATTATGAAGATCTTCCACGTCTCACATGCAATAATTCTTAGATAACTCTATATTCTAGTTAATTATTATAATTGAACAGAATGCACATATGCGTTAATAAATTTCCCCATTAATCCTTTCTTTTTTTTAATGCGCACTTCACTGAACATTTCAAATTGCGCTAATTAGCGTTCAACAATGATTTTCAAGGAACCTGTAAATCGACTCGCAATTAAACAATTTTCTCGGTCAACCATTGATTACTATCTTAAGGTTTATTTGTTTATCGATTGACCGATATTTTTACTGAAAAGTCGCCAGCAGCTTGAAGCTCAGTATTGCAGCCAACTTTACGTTCCCAAAGTCTAGAACTGATTACGAAAATTGTACGGTCAGCGCCCAGTAAATGATATTAAACACTGCAAAAGACAGTGGGAACCCTATGCGACACCAGCTGTCCAATTGAGACTCAATAGCTTCAATCTCCTTTTCGGTGTAGGCACGATACTGCACAAGTCTCCTTCCCGCAGGTCTTCGGCCATAAAAACTGAACTTTGGTCGTCGTCTTGCCTTTGCGTGTCCGTTTTCTTCGATCACGTTTCCGTCCATAACGTGCACAAGGTCTTTCTTTTCTGGATCCTACGGAGGGGTAAAGGACTAGTTTAGTAACTGTTAGGCCGTATTCTATTGGGATCAACCGTTTCAACCGCAACCGGTTTAGGTTGAAACGGTTGAGGTTTCCCAATAGAACACTTTTCCAACCGTTTTCGGTTGAAACGGTTGCAACCGTTTCAACCTAGTTTGATGCCGGTTGAAAAAGTTGATCAACCAAACCAACCTAAAACGGTTTTTTCCCAATAGAACACGAAAATACCCAACCAACCCAACCAACCTAAAACGGTTGATCCCAATAGAACACGACCTTACTGTGTCTTTAAAAAAAACGCTAACTATGAAGTACAAAACCCAACTAACGATTGCGTTTTTCACTGCCGTCAATCACAATTACGACGACAACCAACGGATTTCGAACTTGGAATTGAAAAAGTTTCAGGGTAAGTGAACGTTTCCGAGTTCTCTCACACGCGACATGGAAAACAGAGACATCAGCCAAGTCTCGGCGCTGAATAGCTGAATAGCTTCTAACAAAATCTTGAACCTAGTTATATGACCTTAGCTCCCACGAGTCTCCTGTAGCTCAGTGGTAGAGCGCCCGACCGGTGTGCGGAAGGTCATAGGTTTGACTCCTGTTGGGGGAACTCGGAATTTTTTTCCGAGTAGCTTGTGTCACTGACAGAATAATATCTTTCTCATATTTCTGCCAAGCTTAAAATATACCATCATTTCTTTCCACAAATTCTCTATCATCGACAAATCTAATCCTAGCAGTATGCGGGATGGTTGTCACACTTGAACCTAGTTATATGACCATAGCTCCCACGAGTCTCCTGTAGCTCAGTGGTAGAGCGCCCGACCGGTGTGCGGAAGGTCATAGGTTCGACTCCTGTTGGGGGAACTCGGAATTTTTTTTCCGAGTAGCTTGTGTCACTGACAGAATAATATCTTTCTCATATTTCTGCCAAGCTTAAAATATACCATCATTTCTTTCCACTATTTTCCTTTATAACATAAAAAGGCAAACTGTTCTAATAAATGTTAAGAACTGCAGCACCTTTCCGTCATCCGACTCTGTCTGTACCACAGGAATCTCCAGACCTCTCTTAATTTTCCTGTTAATCTCAAATGAAACACAAGCGTACTCCACCAGGGAGGCAAACACGTACAGGAAACACAGAATCAGAAACCACTCTATGGACTTGACGTAAGACACCTTGGGAAGTGACGCCCGGGCGCTGTTGGTAAGCGTTGTCATGGTGAGGACCGTTGTGATCCCGAGCGCTATGCGCGCTGAAACAAGAAACCAAACCAGAATATAATATTAATCAAGAGATCGAATTCAGATGGATACGATAGTGTTCATCTTTTGCTAAATTGATTTTAATTCCACGGATGGTTTCCTGCAGAAAATTAAGGTAGGATTTAGAATTGGAGACTACATTCTAATCTGTGATCCTGTCGGGCCCTATGCTGTACTTGACAAAATAATTTTAATCAGTGTCGAAACATAACGCACGACACATGTCGACGGACGTGGCTAGAACATGACAAAGAAAAAAAAAAACACGTGGGCAATTCTTGTAGGCATTGAATAAAGATACTAACAAGGGCCTTTGTGACAAAGGGACTTTATAAAATTATCAAAAGAGCAAAATCACAGACAGCACAAATAAATTTAGCCTTAATTCAGTTTTTAAAGTTCGCCATTTTTTATCTGTCTTAATATTCCCCAATCTTAAAACTTAACTATCTTTGTCTTTTTTCCGTTGAATTGGTTCATGCGCGTTTTACCTTAGTAAGGATTAAATAAGTGAAATGTAATTTGGTACACCGCAAAACTGTAAAAAATGATTCAATTAAATATATCATGACATAGCTCGGCATTTAGATAACTGGCTATAGCGGCCACATACAAGGGAGGCCTTAATAGGTTTCTTCGGCATACACAGCCAACAACTAAGGCTTTAATTCCATTTACAAGAAAGTGAATAAGATAAAAATGGATCACATATAGCTATCCAACAATGGTCTAGTCCAGTCCCTGAACTCTCTCTTACCCCGCCCTAAATTGGGGCTAGAACGCAGGCGGGTTCTATAATGGTGAGAATACCAGGCGCCTGCCTACACTGTCTTCCCTGTAATGTAAACTGACCTGGCGTGGAGTTATGACTGATCCAGAATGCAATCCAGCTGAGCATGACAATCAGGTAGGCTGGGATGTAGGTCTGAATCAAGAAGAAACCAATACTCCGCTCAAACTGGAACCAGACTATCAACCGAGAGTAGGCTCCTGAAGCAGGGAAAAACAACAGGAGACATCTTAGTGAGAAGGGAGGTGGGGTGGGGAGGGGGGGGGGGGGGTACTCCCTATAATTGACTATACAGGGAAGCTCCGCCCGAAAGCGGGTATCTTTTTCAGGCCGGAGGTATATAAAAGGGTAGGAATTTCATGAGTTGAAGTCTAGAAAATGGTAGGGGAAACTGTCATTTAGGTATCTAAAGATTTCAAGGGCCTTTCAAAATATCTCGCACCTAACGGATGATTCATCCAAGTATTTTAAGGGGTTACTCTAGTGGAACGTGTAGTATAAGTCACTCTATTATTAGCCAAAACGCTTTTTTATCTTTATTTGTCACTGTAGGTATGTGAAAGGGGTACCATTTTCTATGAAAGGTATATGAAAGGGTTACCTTTTCTGTCAAAAATGGTATATAACCAGGTCAAAACAGCTATGGATCCACGGTTGCATTTTGGCTTTCATTTTGGACTCTATCATGTCGTTGTCGCGTTAAGTGTTCCACGTAGTATCAGCCTTGCTTACTTTATTTATATAAAGGGCAAGGGTTTGGACCTTGGGGCGGAGCCTCCACGTATAAAACTTATACAAGTTTATACAACTTACATTTATACAAGATCATACATGTCAAGTTTTCGAAAGGGTTTTATTACCTGAGCACGGATCAGTCTTGAGGGCTTATAGTATTTCAATTTGTAGGAACTGTGAGAGTATAGTACTAAGACAAAACACAGGGACCCTGTACTGGCTGTCTGGCCTCTGGGTACAAATCCATATACCCTCAGGGTTTTTAATAAACTTTTACACTAGCGTACCTGACGTAAAATTTGCAAGAGATGTTTCCGTCCAGTAGTTTGTGAGAATAAACTGTGGAATTTCTAGATCATCTGAAACTAGTACTTCCTTGTTTCCTTTTTCTTTTTTCCATCTAAAAAGGAACTCTGTGTCTTCGTAACTGACTATAAATAAAAGAACAATACGATTTTAAGTTGATTCCTTACAAAATATATACTGAAAAGAGAACAGTTCACCATGGCAGCGAAAAGATATGCTCGACTGAAGGTACCTCATAATTTCTTGCACTATACCAAAGATATTTCATATTATAATATACTCACCACAGGATATTGCAATTTTGGACAATCTGATTGGTTCCCTACTCAAGGCATATGAGGCAATGTACCATTACTACCTTATTTGGGAATCCCGCTAATTACGATAAATATCCCATTTTTCCTCTGTTTTCCTTCCGTTCATTTCCCAGTAATTTTTAATTGCAATATCCTGTGGTGAGTATATTATAAAACAATTATTCCACTCAATCTCGTCGTACATGAACTCATAGCCAACTCGGCTACGCCTCGTTGGCTATGAGTTAATGTACGACGAGATTGAGTGGAATAATTGTTAACTAGTATATACCACACGGCTTTTCGCGCGCTCTGATTGGCTACTCAAACTCCGGATATCCTTTGCTATTCACCTCCGAGCAAAACCAAAATGGCTTCCCACGAGTTTTTTTTCCCCCATTTGTACTGTACGTCACAAAATGAAATAACTGTTTGGGGCTAGTGTCGGTGAAAAGTGATGGATATTTACCTCCCTTCGGTAGATAATTGGTAACTGTTTGTTGCCATGAAAATGCGCCGCGCTCAGCCTGAGCGGTAGTGGAATTTCTGATCAAATTATATTTGATTTAAAAAGTAGCTGAATTTGGCGCAATGCTTATCATTGCGAACTAAAGAACGTAGACGAGCTACATCAGTCACGGATGTCTCAATTTCCGTCTCAGTTTTCCCTTATTTCAAACGTTTTGTCCTCGTTAGTTTATTATATTGAATCTTCGTTGTTTTTCTGACTATTAATTTGCATTTGAGGTTTTCCTTTGATTGAAGGCAATTTTGTACGCACAACGCAAACAGACAATTATAACATGTGTTATTATAATATATTTTCACTTGACATACATGTATATATAGCTCGTTTAATATGAAATGAAGTTGTAACTCACAGCTTTCAAACGCCAGCTTGCAAGCTTGTTTATCCAGCGGATAGTTATGCAGACGCATAGGACAAGATGCTGTCATCGACAGTCTAAATTGGAAACAAGAATAGTCAAGACGCTCTCGTCATAGAATGCCAAAGATATATCAAATAGCAGAAAGTGCCCGCGCTGATTTCAAATTTATCTTACTTAAAGAGCATTTAAACAACTATGGCCACACTTTGTGACTTTGCCTAAATTTTATCTGAGAACATTTTGGCGAGTGGGTTCTTTACGTTTCCATGGCAACGCGCACGTACCTCATACTATGAAACACACGCCCATCTGGCCATAGTCGGATCAATTCATTTCCTTGGTGAGGTCATGTTTTATCCCAGACTTCTCATTCACAAAATAGACATCGGGTATCCACATGTGTTGCACCATCTTAGCGTTCAAAGACAGCCTCTTTTTATATCCCGTATTTATGTAAGACAGACGCTCATCTTTCCAGTACATGCGTAGAAAGAAGCTGGTGCGAAATTCCTTACACAATATGGAAAGTGAAATAAGTATTTCAAGTGTTTGAATTAAAAAATAAATACTACAAAACACATGGCACAATTTAGAAAAACAAAATTGAACCTTTTTAATCGCGTTCGCGAAATCAATAATTTGTTAGAAGAATCATTTTCAGAATGAGAAGTTTGGATTCAAATCAATTTGTCTCACGTCAGGGCTCGCTGACAAAGCATATGAATATATGATTTTACAGTTCTTATCTCGTTGTTAAAACGAGGTAATGTGGCCACTCTTTGTCACTCACTCATCGCATTTCTGTTAGCCAATTGGTGAGGATTCTGCCATTATCTGTCAGCCAAAACTCTCTCAAGACATTTGGTTATTTTTCAATGTGATTAGCACTTTTAAATAAACTGTGATGGGAACAATGTGTTAACTAGTTATCAGAAGGAGTTGATTAGTTCCAGTTATAAGTTCTAATTTTTCCATTGCTCAGCCTTTGTAATATCTGAAACGTTTTCCGATTTTTACCGCCCAATAATCACTGCTTGTCGGTATCAGGACAGGTAGCACTGCTTAGGGGCGGACCATTAGATATCCCGGGAGGGGGGGGGGGTAAAAAAATTCCAGTGCATGATATTTTTTTCCAGCCTGAGTTGTCTGCAGGATTTTTTTTTTAGGAGAGCAAACTCTGCACAAATTTTTTTTTCACAGATCTTCTTATATATACATATGTTCCAGTTTGCTTGCAGGAAGTTTTTTGATGGTCAGCTGCTTGCAGGATATTTTTTTTTGACAATTTTCCTTTGCAGGAATTTTTTTTGGGTAATTGTCACCCCCCCCCCCCCCCCCCCCCCCCCCCCCCTTCCTCCCGGAATATCTAATGGTCCGCCCCTTAGAACAAGTGAAACGATAACGTTTGAGGCGTCAGCTAGTCTTGTTAGAAAACTTGGACCAATTATTCAGGATTATGTACCACTATGTGGCAATTAATTCATCAAGTTAAAAAAAGGAAACATACGCGTGTCGGAGGTTTGAATAGCTGGTTATAATTGCCTTAATGATGAAAATTAGCGAAATAAGATTACGACGTTTCGAAGCCATCATGACTCCATTATCAAGTAAAAAATGACAGTTATAGTTTTCGAGTTTAAATACAGTTAAAATTGCCTTGGATTTTTATGATTTTATTTCTCCGTTTACTCCTTAATTTTTGTTTCCATTGAGAAGATAAATTAAGTACTCGAGACAGTGTTTCATCCGATTTCCAAACACCTCGAATGCCATCAAAAATACTCCGCTGTGCGTCGTGTTTTCTTTCAACTCTCTTCTCGGTGTTTGGAAATCGGATGAAACATTGTCTCTCTTGCTTTATATATTACTTACCATATTAGCCTCGCTGATGTAGCCAATGTCTAAAATGAAAATGTCCGTATATACCGTTACGGGTTCTCCTACAATATATAATAAAACTGATCAATAAATATCATAAAATTATAACGTTTTGGAATATTAATTTCACATCTGAGAATTAAACCCCTGTATTGGACCATTGGGTCTATGGGAAAGTACAGAAAGTACTTGCGCTGAATCCAAAAAAGTATTCAAGCAATATTGAAGAAACTTCATGGTCTTTCCTGAAATTGTTTGGGAACATGTCGACGTGTCAAGGTTTTACTCATGTGACTTTACGTTTCCATGGAAACCATGTTTTAATAAGCTTCTTTACCTGATCAGGAGGTTTACAGTTATAGCATCATGTTGTTTAATGACGTACCATGACATATGACATTTCACGTTATATGCCATGTCACATCACGCCATTTGTGTAATGCAGTATTTATTATGTGGTTAGCATGATTATCTGAATTTATGAATGATGCTACGTCATGTCATTTTTATGTCATGTCAAATCATGTGATTTAATGTCATGTCATATCATGTCATGTCATGTAATTTTTTATTTCATGTCAAATCGTGTTATTTAATGTCATGTCATATCATCTCATGTCACGTCATGTCATTTTTTTATGTCATGTCACGTCATGTCATTTAATGTCATGCCGTATCATGTCACGTCATGCCATTTCTATGCCCTGTGATGTCATATCATGTCACGTCATTCAATTTCATGTCATATCATGTCACTTCGTGTCATTTTTATGTTATGTCATTTCATGCTCAATAAAACAAGACTGTAGTTATGAGATACATACGGCCTATTTTGGGTCTCAATCTACTGTCCGACTTGTTCTGAATCTGGTTTAATATCCTTGCCAACACCACTCCCGCGTCATTACTGTCCGCTTTATCGCTCACAGGAGCTGTTGGACTGCAAAAGAAGGAATAAAAAAGGAAAAGTGGTTGAACTGATTTTTCTTAAGGAAAAAAATAAAGAGAGATTTATAGACATAAACGTGACCAAAGCGAAAAAACCCAAACCATATCCAAAAACACAAACAACTACAGCATACAGTGACTCTCTCTAAGCGGACACCACTGTAAGGCAGACACTTCCGTAAGGCGAACGGGGATGGCTGGTCCCGGCCGAATTTCATTTGTTCGTCTATAACTAAACTCTATTTAAGGCGTTCACCTCTCTAAGGCGGACAGCGGACACTTTTAGCAAAATTCTGGTGAAAAATACCTCTCAAGGCGGACACCAGAAGCGCATTTTTTTGCACAATCAATAGATTATAGGCCGGATTTAGAGATCAGAGACAATTTTAAACTGATGTAAACAGAACTGACACGCGTTTGCAGCTTTTCAATTGAACATGTGCTGTTCCAAGAATTTTAACTCAATGCGAATATTGAGTCACACCTATGCATTTTTATCAATGGTTATCAAAGGAGACAGAATAAAAGAATCCGAATTTGCTTTTTCGACTCAAAATGTTGTTGAACAACGCAACTAAAAGAAAAAGCGAAAAACGAAAATGCCAGGAAAGCTACCCAAACGTGAGTGAATAACTAGAAGAGAAGGGCAAATAAAAGAAAAGATGTGCAAATTGAAGAATACGAAGACGAAACGGTCGCATTCGCATATTATTACACGAAAAAAACAAAAAATCGCATAAAAATTGCGATTTATGGTCGCTCATAATGTTTTGAACGTTTTCAAAAAGGCTCGTGTAATCTTGGAAACTTTCAAAATGTTATTCCCGCCTGTAACATCGCGAATTGCACTCGCAGTCAAGTGATTTTCTATAAAAATTATATACTTACGTAGAGGCGTGACCACTGTCCGTGGTGACATTTGAAAACGTCATATTTTGACTTTCATCTCGAGTTGCACCGGAAATGCCAGCGGCTAAACACACAGCCAAGATGGAAACCAACAGCTGACGATTCCCACACATTTGCTGTTTAGGCCCCAAGAAATACCTTAGAAAGAAAAACAAGTCATATAAAGGTATTATCAATTCCAGCAATTACTGACTGGCTCGATCGAGGCTTTAATTTTCGACAGACATAGCGTCCCGTTAATAAATTATATCTCAATGAGAAAAACAATTGCTGAAATACCAATTCGAAAATAGACTACAGGTAGCTTTATATGCTTAAAAATAGTTCGCATTCCTCGTCAGTATGTTTTCATTGCTCTGGCTGTCATCAGTTTTTTAAAGGCAGATTTACTCGTACGACGCAGGCATAAGCATAAGCGCAATGTTGATCAGCAACATTTTAAAGTACAGTCAAAGCTCTCTGAGCGAACACTAGTACTCTCGTAAGCGGACAGCTCTACTTGACAAAACCCCGTTTGAACTCTAGCTCATGCAAACTGTGTATTTACACATTCCCGTAAGCGGTCAGCTCCAGTTGCGGACACTTTTTCTGCTTCCCGAGGGTGTCCGCTCACGGGAGCTTTGACTGTAAGCTACTGTACGTGTAAACCGGGCTGGGGGAGAAGAACATACGAAAAATGAGTGTGTTCGTTCTTAATATGCTTGTTCTTATGCTTATGCTTGTGTCGTTGCTATGTGCTTATATACAAACCAGATTCAAGCGCTTGTTTCTCAGACATCAAAGTAAAGACGTATACATTCATTTTAAACAAAGTAGAAGCTAGAAACGGATAATTATAGTCTTATTAAATTTTAAAGAGATAATTAAAAAAACGCCACCTTTTTAGAAATATTGTTTAATGATTTCGGAAGCTCATCAGTATAGCTTCTTACTGATATTAAACAATTCATTAAACATTGATAGGTTCCATTTCAAAACATGCTATTTTTCACTGAGTGTAGTTTGATTCCACTTGAAACTTTGAGATGAGGAAAACAAATTACCACTTTCCTGCTCGATCGCAAGAAGCCTTCCATGTTGCGTTAAAATTAATTTAAAAACCCTCACTAAAATCTATCGTACACCATATTTCACTTTGATGATATTATTCCAACTTTTGCTGTAGCTGGAATGATTTTCTATTTCTAAGTGATTTTTGAGCGAAATTAATTTCATCTTGGATTTTTTTCCCCAGCTTATTTAAATGATGTTTGTATGGCACACATGTGGAGCATGTACTTGCAGTATCATGTACGTTACATGAGATTTGCCTAACCCACCAATCCTAAGCCAATAACTTATTCTAACCACAGGCAAGTAAATTGCTTACAAAACGGCTCACCGAGCCTGAATCCACCTTTTTTGCAGCAACGTAGCCGCAAGCAATTAAACCCAAGTCGATGCTTCCTCTGTCATACTTTGGCAGTTGAAACAAATGTATTGCAAATTGAAATTTTATCGCAAACATCGCATCTCTATGAAAGAAGAACTACTCGATTTCAAATTATTTATAATTCTGAAAAACCGCTTGCACAGAAATGTAAGTTGGGTCATAAAAGTAAAAGAAAACCATTTACTAAAGAAGACATTTTTTCATATGAATAAAATGACTATAAAATCTACTATTCGATTGCAAAACCTGATTTTAAACGCAATGGCGCATGTTTATAAAAAATGTTAAGTTGTGATGGAGATTGAAAGAATGGTTCTTGTTGACACTTACCGTGTCGATCGTGAACAAAGCCCGCCTCAGAAGACTAAGACCGACATATATAAATGTGTCTAACTTTACTGCAGGATGCCAGCGACAGAAAAGCCGTAAATCACAGCGACTCCAGTAAAAACGCCAGTGCAGGGCTTAATGAGAGCGCTTGAATTATAACCGAAATAAGGAATTATTTTGTCTCACTAATCCGTGTTTGACTTAGATACACCCCACGCTGAGAGTACCTTCTGTGTAAGTTTGCTTATTTTTGTATGTGCAGCTAAAAACAATGTACAGATGAACTGATTTCTTTCTGAAATATGTGTAAGTTGTTGTTTTATATATATTTCATGTTTGCGTTAAAATGTCTTTGGAGTCGCGATGTCGGCTTGGATAAACACTCTTATAGTGGCTTATTTTAAGTGGGGACTAAAATTGTTTATATGTATACAGGTAAATTGTGCTTAACTATTTAGCACGTCCGAGAAATAACGAATACTACTAAGAAATGTATGTAAATCTGTTATTATTATAAAGAATTGTAATTTTCTACTGGAGACTTTACAAAAGGCAGTATGTATTTCGATTCTCAGCCATCTAACTTCTATTTAAAATAGAAACAATTATTCCAAAACGAAAACATAGCGACACGCTTCATCCGGCCGCGTAAATGTGTCTCCGGTACTAAAACATCAAGATGATTTAAGATCATTACTTATTAATGACAAACTTGGATGTGAAAGCTTAGCTTCAGGGATTTTAAAAGATTCGATCGAAAGTGCTTGTAAATATGTATCCCACATATCCATATAATAAATAAAAATATTTTAGCTCACAAACATCCGAATTGGACCATGCAGAATTTAGTGTGTAACTTTTTAAATTCCTACTGATTATTATTCTTATTTCTATTATACAAATGAATCTATCAGACCAACCACCTTATAAGTTGCCGCAATTTAGACCATGTAATTAGGACGCAATTTTGATTATCCTTTCGCAAAGTGTTTTTATCCATTTTGTCGATAGTAAGTAGTTTTGATCAGCAATCCGTAGACACTAGTCTTGTCAGTATGATCACAAAAAAAGTCGTTCGACCGAATTTAATTCAAATAATTTGACATCCAACTAAAAGAGTGGAGAAACTTTTAAATCACGTTAACTGATAGGAAATTGAAGTGCGACTTGCCCACATCCGTTCGAAATAAAATTGGTTCTGGAGTCGAGTATTTTTACCAACAAATTCTTCAAATTAATCTCCCTATCCGAACAGCCCTATAACTTTGTTTTCAAGGCACACACGAAGAACGAAGAATACATTATGAACCTACCTAGCTGAGCGTTTCTGTATACTCGGTTTTTGTTGAGACAAAATATCGTATCAACTATTTTGGCGGGAGGGAGAGCTGTGGCGAAGGAAAATAAAAACAGTCCTAGTGGACAAAATGAAATAACTAGCAACACGGACAGAATACTTACCTTTGATATTAAGGTCGAAGGATTTGGAATTGTTTTCATGTAGTCAGTGTTTTTGTTACAGTTGATTATTGAAAACCGATCTTTAAGCGCGCAGTATTCAAAAATCGAGTATTCAAAAATCCGCGAAGTTTGTTGTTGTGCCTACTGCTGTGATGGAAATCTCGTTCCAACAACACAGAGTTTCAAAGTCACTGTCGGTATGCCTCTTGTGTGATTGTTAACAGATGGAAAACATCTTATTTTTACACTCTTATACAAAGGCAGCGAATCATTTTACAGTATTTAGTTGGGTTCGCCACAAAGCTGATTAGATGCTTTTAAAACACACGGGTGTTCCAACCAGTGAAATGTAGAAAACCGATTCCTCAGGGTTAAAAAGGCTATGGCAACTACTACTTCTGTCCCAACTTCAAAATAGTGATTCTCCTAGTGATAGTTATACATTTGTTTTCTTATTAGTTCTAGGAATTAGGTGGTACGTCAAGACAGTAGTATTCCACTTGGCGAGAGTCTCTATTCTCATCACCCATCCGCTTGAAATTGTATAGAAATCGTTATGGAGAAATTAGATTTTGAACAGTCTTGGGAATGAAATATTAATGTTATTCCCTTTTTAAACTGACCTTCTTTGATGATTTTTGATTTGCTACTCTGACTAAATAATTTATGACAAGCAGGGCGATAAATGATGACTTTCTTTTGAGGTTAGTAATGTGTATGAATAAATAACGAAAGCCACGCGAAGAAAAAGGACAGAAGACAGCTATTTTTCATTGAGAAAAAGGAAGCTATGAGCTAAAATGATCTTTGAATCTTGAAGGTATCGCTTACATTTGGAAGATTTTTTGAGTTCTAATAATTAAATGAAAATGGTATGCAACGGAAAACGGCTATTGGTCTGCGGTGAAATAGTAAGAGCTGATATATACCAAGCACCTTTAATAAATTATTATCCTTAAAGGAAATAAGCCAGTCTCTCTTATTTATACTATAGGCGTGTCTCTTGAAACAAACTGCAGATTTCTTGATATAGTTGTGGAGACTTTATAATTTTGAAGCACTGAGAGAATGTCATAACTTATTAATCAAAATTGTTCTACGTCGTCATTAAAGTATTTCGTATAAATCTCGTTGATTGTTTTGCTCCAGGGTAAAATTATTCTGAACTAAAAAAAAAAGATGTTATATTGATTACGTACACGCATGCAACTCTTTCTGCGGTGTCATGTCTGAGCACGACGCGCATATTTTCAGTTTTATAAACCATGAGATATATATCATGAAACCGCAATGCTAGTCTTCTAGTATCTGCATGCTATATCAGCACGGGAAGTCGATATATCAACACACTAATCATACTCAGACTACACAATATCACCTCGCTGGTGTCATGCATATTTAATCATTGTAAAACTATATTCACTTCAGAATCTTTCCACTTCCTGTCGTTACAGTAAATAGATCTATTCATACCTAAAATATCAAAATAATTTTGAAAATTGTCAGGAACAACCCTGCCTCAAACTATATTCTGGTGAAAGATATTCATGACCAAGCACAGGTACCCCAAGCTCAATGGATGTTTAACAGAAGTGGTTTAGGGTTTGTTTTTGGTCTCGCGCTTCGCTCTCGCTGTCGCGCTTCGCATAGCCTGTTCCAGGCGTTCGGATAGTGGAGGAGAGACCTATTATCCACTCACCACTCTTCGCGCTTTGCGCGTCTTTTCGCGTAGTTCCCCCACTATCCGAACGGCTACGCTTCGCGCCTTAACTGTCAGCTAGGTTAAGGAATTTTTTTGGTCTCGCGCTTCGCGCCTTATCATTCCTACAGACTAGACATATCTGACCTTTGTTCAGAGTTGAGTAAGTGTTGTAACTTGAGCGTCACGGCAACCGTTGCGTAAAAGTGAAATTATAGGGATTTGTATGGGAAATATTCCTGTTGATCAGAAATGTAGGAAATTGCTAATAAGTCCTCCTTTGAACTCACCTGTGTTGTCTTTTTGTCGTTTCTTGTGTTCCTATGGTGTTTCAGGCGTTCTAGCGGCGGTTTGAGGCCTTTTTTGAGCGGTCGGTACAATACCGATGTGGTGTGATCACGTGACAACCAATTAAAGTTTGAACCCCATGAGGAGCCGCAGCGACCTTTTTTGGGACGCGTATGATACCACAGTCGCTATGGACGCTATGTTTAAACCGATTATCAAGCAATTTCCTACTGTGAAAAGTAATTACTAATCACTAATTCGCCCCTTTGGGCCGGGGAAGGTGTTATAATCTCTTCGAACTGTGTCACGAAATGTTACCGAATCAAAGAAACCAGAAAAGGAATGATAATACCTTATTCTTACTAATTTTCGCGATTTTCGCGATTGAAATTTAATACTCCGTTACACAAAGAAAATTGACACTGCAATTTGGCAAAATACAAAGGGTAAAAAATGTCACAATTTTGTCGTGATTTATGCATCTCCACATTCCTCCTCTGATTCGTCGTTTTCTTGCAATTCCTGCAAAATGTCTCTGGAACAGTCGTAAAAATTGCCATTCACAGTACTGATTTTCCTTCAACTCATCAATTGAATGCTTTACTGGAGATTATGAATAACGGATTTTTTAAATTGGTGATTAAAATTTGGTGACATTTTCGCATTTTCGCGAAATTAAGTACGCGCGAAAATTAGTAAGAATAAGGTAAAACTACCGAATAAATTATCTCATTATGTTGTGATCAAATGAAACGTGTCTGTTTTTTTTTTTCATTGATGATGCGCGTTTTGTGAAATTAATTAGACATTTAATCCAGTGCTTTATACGAAAATGTTGTGAATGACGAAGATGCAAAAGCAACAATCAAGAACATAGAGAGTGTAGAAGGCAAATAAAGCGTGAACAGAAAATGGCGGTATGCTTTATTACATCGAAAACATACAACAAACGATTGTCCATGCAATCCTCGAGACCGAGAATAATCTGAGTCAGTTAAATATTTCAATAACTAGGTATACAGTAGCCATTTATACCCCATGAGATCAAAATGCGATGTAGCGATCGCGTACTGGATATTACTTTCACAATGCGTGGACAATTCACCTAATGAAGGGAATGCGTGATAAGCGGCTTGTACAAATTCCAATGCGATGTCTAGGAGCTGGCACTTGAAACTGAAAACGTTGAACAACGATAAAATTCTCAAAACGAATTGGACTTGCCTTAGACTGCAAAACAGTCCGTATTTTCGCGCGAGAGTGTCGGGCTGAACGCGGCCGAAGGATCTGGAACGAGCATGAAATTACGAGTGGGATTGGGGAGAGACGCTATAGCGCCTCTCTATTCGCGCGTCGCGCACAATATCTCGAGAAAAAGAGAGACTGTTTTGCAGTCTAGACTTGCCTTTATTCTAATTTAATCTCACTGCGCGTGCTGGCCTGTAATGAAGATTTGAGAAGTATTATAAAGAGCGATCTACTTTATAGTAGACCATAGTAGGCCCAGTTCCTCTTAATAAAGAGAATATAGTTGCAGGTTAATAAAATTAATCATGAATATTTTCTAGAGTGTACCATACGTTTTGACATTTACGAAAAATGTTTCAAAACGGCAATAACTAAATGGAACGCAAAGGGCGCACAGTGTTAAATATTTGAAATGACCAAGTTAAATCCCCGGAAAAATATAAATATATAAGTACGAAACGACTTTTGTACATGTATACCATTGAACTGTATAAAAAATACACTAGTTTGGAAATGTATTCGCTAGTTGAATTAAAATCTCACTGCGCGAGGGAACTTGAAAGATGCAGTTACTTTTACTGAATAATGCTTTAAAACAAACTCTAGAAACTTCAAAAAGTAAATCGCCGACCCATCGGGCTTTGTTTTTTTTTTCAGATGAACAAAAATATTAAGTGCGAGCTAGTTCCAAAATTAGTACTTTTATGTTACATCGAACTGTATGAGGTGAGCCACCCGCCAGTTGAGATGGACGAAAAATATTAAGTGCGAGCTAGTTCCAAAGTTAGTACTTTTATGTTAAATCGAACTGTATGAGTGTGCCAAACGTCAGTTCAGATGGACGAAAAATATTGAGTGTAATTGCTACTTCCAAATAAAAATATACTACTTCCGAATAAAACAAATAGTATATATTGCGTTTAATTTTTATTAGTATCTCTGAAATATTCCATACCCCTGGGTGTGCCACCTTAAGGTACGCACAAATAAAAATTATAGCGCGTTTCTTATTGGTACTGATCTCTTGGTTATTCCATATCCCTGGAAAGGACGAGAAAATTGAACGCTCAGGGTGTGTATATTTGGCTGGTAAATTTGAAGTATTTCATTACCGGGAAAATATATATGTTTGCTATGCATCATATAGGAAATTGTTGCAATAAAAATAAAATAAACAATTATAGTATATAACTGTTGAATGAGTAACACAACTCGCCTATGTTTTCCATTTTGACTGGACATCACAGCATGCCGGTTTACCTTTTGTAAATGTTTAGTGCCGGAATACGTTTTTTTTTTTTTTCATAAACTAAGGACTTATCTGGCATCCCCAATGCTTATGATTGTATTAAGAAATGAATGATCCACGATGTGAATACCCGGACATTACAGTTTCATGTTTGCTGATCTCGACAGTAAAGTCAATGAACAAAGATTGTCAAGACTGAGCTGAAATACAACACAACACTTCGATGGGTTGCATGCGAGATTGAACATATTAGTTCACAAGCGGTGACGTGACATTTATTGAGGTTTCCGAAACGCATTCTCGTCCCCAGAGGCCACGATCCTTTTGGTCAGCACCGAGAATCGAGACCTCTGGCCGGTCCCAATTTGTTGAGCATGTTCAGAGTACTCGTTCTAGATCTGTATTCTCAGCCAATCAGATTTATCAGATTTGACGGTTAGTCCGAGATCCGCGGACTTCCGGTTTTGGAACCGGCCAGAGGTCTCGATTCTTGGTGCTGACCGAAAGGATCGTGGCCTCTGGGGACGAGAATGCCAAAACGAGATACGGTGTATGTTTTCAACACGTCTATTGTTATATATTGCGCAAGAGGGCACTCTGTGCCAGTGCTTGCGGACTTTGCGGCTCCTCATGTTGAGACGGCAATGTTTGGTACTGATATTTTCCAAAAATGGCTACCGGCTTTGCGTGTCGCTGATTGAAACATAGAAAACATAATCTTAACTCAAATCATATTCCTTTACTAACCAGTCTTTTTACTTTAGAAACATCTTTAATTAATTTTGCCCTGGGTCCGCTTCAATGCAGCGAAACATGTTGAGACCAAGAAGGTGGTTTGAATGTTTTGATCGGTTTATCAAAAGTGTCAATTTTAGTCATTTTCCAAGAAATAAAACATTTAGAGCAGAAATTGGAAAATTTTCTTCAGAAATGAAAAAATAAAAATAAAATAAAATAAAAGAGTAAATAAGTAAAAAATATTTGGAATGTGACACTGATTTCACAAGGTTGGATAGTTACTAGAGCGTTATAATACAACCACTGGCACGTTTTAGGTGTTGCCTACTTATAGATGTAAGAACTTCATTGTAATGGAATTATTTAATCCGGGATAAATCGGTAACAAAGTATATCAGGCTGAGATGCGATTACCTTCCAAATACTTGATAATATTAGCATGAAAACAATATAAAGAATCAATATTTAACTTCTATAACTGAATGGATGTATTCACTGATTGAATTAGCCATGGTTAAGGAATATATATTTAATTAGTAAGGCCGTTGAATCCATCACCCTTTGAAAGAATTCAGCGAAATTCGACAACACATTGACACTAGTTGAAGAAATGTTCTTTGAAACATTAATTGGGTAATTTTTCAGTTTATACAAACGTGATAATTTATTTTCGTTGCTACTCTAATAATTTTGACTTCACATTTGGATTGATATACCGCGAAATGTTATTGGTCAGCCGAAATAATGTAGACGAATTATTTAATTATGACGGCACGTACTATGAATGTAATTTGCGCGTTATGCTGATCGTGTTCTTTATGATAAATAATATTTTTTATTATCTTCTCAAGTTTGATCTAAATTTAGTTGCAGCAACTAAAAATTATGCTTAAAGAATTGGTTCCTGTTATGAAAACCAGGTTATACAAAATGGCGTTACAAACAATTCAAAAAAGACAGCCTGATTTTCAACGACAATTCCATAGATACTCAGTTATATATATCTAAATAATCGAGTTCGAACTGATTCTTCAGTTCTCAAGTTTTCGGTTCTTACTTCTGTTACTTTACAAATATTTCTTCATTTATCTTTTGTAGTTTATTTCCCTGAGGTCAAATATAGTTCTGTTGGTCGGTTCAATAAAGTGACGTGAACGTTACTTATCTTGACCGACCGTAGAGGCCGCAAACAAGAAATATCAAAACAAAGCCAGTGCATTTTTAAGAATACTGACACGTTTACCTTATATGATGATAACGCACAACGCTCTGTATTCATCAGTGGAGTGCCAGAAAATTCGATGTTTCCACCGGGTTATGATAATTCTCGTTGGAAAATGTTGTTATCTCAAGGCGAAGTGCGAATCGATGTGATTTAGCACTCCACGTCAGGGCAGGTGTCAAGCGTACTGAAGGCGACCAAACATCAATAGAAATACAACTCATTTGCACCACTGGTTACACATTATGTTTTTGCAAATTGCGTAAGTTGTTTCGTACTGCATATAGCGCGGAAAAAAATAATGCTTTTAATTGCCCGTACATAACTGATTTGTGACGTTAATTCACAGTACGGTTGTCATTCTGGCTCTTCAATTTAATTGATTCACTTTTTATGTACGCCGCTTTTTGATAAAGAAAAATATGCATGGAAACTGAAAAAACCTTTTGGCTTCATCTGTGTATGCTTCTGACCCGACATACATATCGTTAAATTCAATTTGTTTAATTGAAATGTTCTGTGTGATGTTTTGGGGAATATGTATAAGTTTAAAGGCACACGAGGTTTAATTTGGCGCTCAATTATCATAATATTCTGAATAGGAGTGTTCACTGTTGATCAACATTACGTCACATTTGTTTTGTTATTCAAATTTGCCAACCATTAAACAAAAGAACTCTTTGTTTCAACAGCCAATAGTTCTCTGGTTGGCACATTAATAACAATAGGTGACGTAACGAGAAACATCGCTATACAGTGGTGCTGCGCTCTAAACAACGAACTCCATTTCGGCTCCTAATCCCAAATAACCATGAATATTTAATTTCTTCTCATAATATGAATCACTTTACAATGAAGCGTGTAGCTAACAACGGGTGAATGTTTCTGCATATTTAAACACATTCTAGTCCTCTAATCCTCCCAACTAGTACTACGGTATAAAAGCCTAGTACCCAGGCGTTCCCTTCCCGCTTACTCAATTCATGACGTCACCGAATTGACACAATTTCCCAGGTCCTTACGTGTACTTCACGCTCGCTCGAGAGAGAAAGAGAACGCCTGGGGACTAGGCTGGTACTATAAGACAAGCAACAAATAAATAGTTAGTCCACCTAAAATGGTAACTTACCATTTTACCACTGTAAATAGTTATCATTTCTACATTAATTTTTAGTCCTAAAAGGGGGGGGGGATAAAGTTTTTATTATTTATTATTATTAACCATTCCGGGGTGGAGAATTCGTTTGTTGACATAAAGTGTTAAATGCAGACATAAACCAAGGGAAATAAAAAGTGTTTTCGTTCTTAAAGTGAAAAAAATGATACGAGTGTTAGCAATTAAACCATTACATAGAAGCCTTAAAAAAAATAGGGCTTCAACGTGATTTGAATCCATGACCGAATGACAAATTGTGTATATGAAAAACAAATCAATTATTTTGTTGACACCACGTGCACTTTTATAGCTTGTCTTACATAGGGCCGAATATTGAAACTGGAAGTCTACGTTAGGCCGTGACTGAGAGAATTGAATGGGTCTAAATCTACTTATAAGCTGGTCAGTCTTAGTAGCTAATTGTTTTTTAGTCTTTTAGTCTCCTTCTTAACAGGGTTTACTGTAAATGACGTTAGTACGCTTAAAATCGAGTTAGGACACGGTTTTTTTTAACCCTGTCTAAATCTTGCTTAAATATTTGGTCTTATAAAGTGTTAAAGTATATAAACCATACAACATCACGTGCGCATTGCAGGAATTTTCCGGCGAAAAAAGTGTAGTTCAGCTTTCATTTTTTCCCCTTCATTGTTTTCCACCCCTTTCTATATATAGATTGTTGTGTCTACCTGCCACCAGCATGACTCACTCAAAAATGATTATTCTCACGAAGCCAAAGAAAAAAGTTTATTGGAAATTTAAATCACACTTTTTAAAACTGAAAAAAAAAAAGGATTATGTATCCTCTTTCGGCCAATGGTAGACCTGCTTCTCCAGGATGAAACGAAGTTCAAATATGAGTGCTAAACACATGAGTTTTGTGTAAATTGGGAGTAGTCTTAAATTGGTAACAAAATTAAATAACCGAGAGAGTTCAAGGTGACGATTTGTAAATTATCATAACTAACTTCCCCCAATTCAACAATGCATCTTGAAATTGAATTTAACCAAATTTTCATTTGCTTCTTCCTGGCTAAAATTAGCCAGAGTACATTTTCTGCTTTGACGCTTTTTCTTCCATCTTTTACTTCTTCGGTGCCGTTTTTCTCTCGCCTCGCCGAGAATACATCGAATCGTAAATCATGATCATTTTATTGTTGTTGTTATTTTTGAGCCATGCAAGGTCAAGGTGTGTTTTAAAGAAGAAAGACGTCGGTCAACAAATGTATTTTTAGTCACGTCCAGCGTGGGCGATAGGCTAGGCAACAGCTTGTCATGATAAACACTTCTCAGCCTTTTGTTCAAAGAGATCCTGGCCTAGTACCGCTGGGTTACGATAGCTTTACTTAATAGCTATTAGTTTTATTCTATGGAAAAACTGTCCACAGAATATAATTGCGAGACGATGGCCTTTTTGAGTGAGAACAGAGGTCTATAACTAGAGGTTTCCATCTCTGGTATTGGGCCTTGGCCCATCAGATTCGGAGTTAGGCTATTTTTAGACATTTTTCGCGCGAAACCAGCAGCCAATCACGTTGAAGTTGAACCATCTTTAAAATGATATGCGGCGAGCGCTACGCAAAGACAGAAACTTTGGCCAAGGAAAAGCGAAAAGCGTCACAGCAGAATGTAATAATTGTTTAAATACTTCACTAAATTTAGGTCAAACTTCGGTATACTTTTTGTAAAACTATAAATCGACTGAGTGATTTTTCAGTTCAATCTAAATGAAGCATGATTTGTATGAATTCGGCGGCAAAACTTCTGGCGGACTGGCGCGCTGTCTAGTTGGCAAGTTGAATGAAAAGTGTTCTCCGCGGATTTAAAATCTTCGCTCAATCTCTCCAAAGTTTCGTATATTCTGGAAAATTGTGCCGATGGTTTAGCTTAACATGGGAAGATTCGAAATAATTGTGGAGCTGAACATTATATTCATTTTACAAGTTGAACGGACAGCTATACGCAGCCGAAGGTTTCACTTGTTTACATTATACGGCGGGCAAAACTTGCGCGACTACAAAATTTAATAAGCTTAAACTAAATTGTGTTGAAACGAACTGAGCTTAAAATCAAGTTCATTGAAGTAAAAGAACAAAGGAAACCCTCAATATCTACATGGATGGAAAGAAAGAGAGTGGTCTTCGAAGAGAATTTCACTGTGAAGTGATCTGACCGTCACGAACGCTTGACGAACTGCCGTGGATATTTATTGTGCTGATTGTAAAAACTTAATTCAGCTGGAATTGACAAGCCTCTTCGAAATACAAGGTAACAATACTGAATAGACTAAGCTTAAACTTGTGTTGTAAACAGGCTTTCATTCTTTGGACGAATTAATTAAGCTTAAGCTTATATGTCCGCGGTTTTCGGATCTGATCTTCCCGTAAACTAATTTCAGACTGCCTTTAGTGCTCTTTCAGTCGCATTAGTTGTACATTTACAGGAATTTCCCATTAAATATTTCGTTCCAAACTTCGTGCATTATTTAGTAGAATTAACTTTTGTTTGATTTAGAAGGGCCAAGGTTTTTTACTTAATAATTTTAGCCATCTTTTCAAATTTCACTGTCAACCGTCTTGAACAAAAATTGTCGAGCTAGCGCGTTCAGTGACCATATTAGTCAGGCATGGTGCGTGATTGGCTGCTGGTTTCGCGCGAAAAATGTCTAAAAATAGCCTAACTCCTAATCTGATGGGCCGCGCGCAATGCTAGATGGAAACCTCTAGTTATAGACCTCTGGTGAGAATAAATGATATGCAATTCTTTTTTTACAAGCTAGCCCCAGTGTAGACAATTGATTTTAAGCCAGTTATTAAACATTAATTTTTCTTTTCTTCGATAAAGAAGAGCTTGTTTTGCTTGGATTTTATATCAATCTAACCGTTCCCCCATTTTATATATCATCAGTAGTTCTCGCATGCATACTTATGGTACCAAAACTTGAGGCCTCGCATTTACATATGTAGTGACAGAGATTTATAGGAAAACCTAGTAAATTTTGGCAGAAAAGCATTTTTAATTTTTTTCCCGCATTTTCGTGGGTGCTGGCGTCGAGGGAAATTAAAATGATTTCGGAAAAGGATATTTCCCAGCACAGGTGCTTTACACAACGAATCAACCAATCAGAGGCCGAGTTGTCAAGGTCAGCGGCACCTGACTGCTGATTCGCACAAGTTGTAAACAGTTGTGCTTTTTCTCCCGTGAAAATGGTGGATGGTTCGGGAAAGCTGCCGCTGTAATTCGGAGAAATGACGCTACAAGATCCATTCGACGGTTTTAGCATCCATTTAGCTTTCATGCTAGTCTAATTTGTGAGTTTTTGGTGGTCATGATAGTACCTCGCTGCATCGGCGGGGTTCCATGTTCTGTTTGGTTGTATTCCGCCAATGGAGTTCAATAATGAATCAGTAGCCAAGAGCAAGGTTTTAACATCGCTGCTTTCATGCGGCAACCAATTGTCACCAGAATGGAAGGCGATTACGACAACGGATCAAAGGATCTATTTTGTCAAGTAAGTGGTCGCATGGAATGAAAGTTTACTTCGAGATTTTGCTTTCGTGTCGGAGCGGGGGGAACACAGGCTTGCAGCGATCTATTTATAAACGTGCGTTTACGGTAATCCCGGTAATTCAGATTTCGGTTTCTAATGAAATCTTCTAATATGAAAACTTACATTCGCAAATTGTGTTCAAGGCCAAGTTGAAAATTTGATATTGCATTTGCGGCGAAAAGAAATCTTGCTCAAGTTTTTAATATGAGTGGTTTCCCCGGGAAATACTTTTGTGTTTACTTCGAATTCGATTGTTTTTTATGCCTGAGGTGCGTTCGATCTTCATTTCGCTCGTCAAAAATAGATCAGTTCAGATAACAGTTTTAATTTGAGCACCTGAATAATATGAATACAAACTTTCGACTGCACCAATCTCGCAATACCTAACTACGCGTTTGATTGTCGATCTATGCTCATGTGTTGTATATTTTTAATTTTCTATTCGATTTTGACAGTCGACGCACACGATCAAGCCATTGGTTTCCACCACCTGAATTCTGGGCGAGCAAGGTTGGGCTTCCTTACGGCTGGGAAGCGGCGCTGGACAACCAAAGCAAGAAATACTACATAAAGTACGTACGTAAAATAAATGAAGAAGGTGTTAAAATGTGTAAGGTACTGTAATCTGAGCCAACGCATCATATTTAAGCTTTATATATTGAAACACGCCGACAGGTGTATATTGATATTTGTGTAAACATTGTCGCGATTGTATACGGAAACGACATTTGAACTGAGACAAATATATTGCTCCGGCGTATGATTGAATATAGGTACGTTTAATTTTATTAGGGTGGAATTTGAGGCTTCAACCACGAAGGTCATAGCAACATGCATGACATTGTATATTCATTAAGTTTAATATTCTGTTCGCGTTAACTATTATAAATTTACCCTAAACTTTATGTAAGAACTTTCATGACATTCATTCCAGCGATCGATGCACTTCTGTTCTATGTTCGAACCAATGTTCAGAACATCGAATCATAAATGCAACTTCAGAAACAATCGTGATTCAATGTTATTGTATTAATTGAATGCATGTAAATTCACAATTCTGGTCCATCAATTTTCATTATATTAATATTGATATATTTTAAACTAGAGCAAAACTCAGCCATGCACGAAGCAGACTTCTAGCAAACATGCAATAACATAAATGTCTGTGTATGAACAAATCTGTGTTTCTAGAAAAAAAAAAGATCACAATATTTATTATAATTGCAGTTAGTGTCAGTGTAATACCATCTTTTTTATTGAAGAAATTAATCTGGAAACAATTTGTCATAATCAACAGGATATCATAATTTAGTATATACCAACTCGGCGACCTTGGCGTTTTAAGCAATCTGATTGGTCCGCTATCTCGGGATATTCAACACTATCCACCTCCTAGGAGGTGAATAGTGCCGGGAATTCTGGGAAACCTTTTAGCAGAGAATTTATTGAGAAGAAAAATTAAAATGGCCGGCCTAAATTATCGTTCGACTTATGTTTCAGAAGTAGAAACCTTGAAATTGTACATCGGAAAATACACGAAGGCTACAAAGTTTGTTCTAAAACATTTCCAAGGTAAATAAGCTATATTTATTTCGATTCTAGTTACGTAGAAAGCATGTTCACAAACTGTTAGGTAGTAAACGTTTATTAAATACGTCGCGCTACTCGTGGATTGCAAATCTTTGTACATCTCTATTCACATAAAACGAGCATCAAACAATGAAAGAAGAAGAACAATTAGTGTAACCTTTGAGGACTGGTCAACTGGAGGGTCAGTTTTTAAAGCTGTTCGTAGAAATTAAATAAATGTCCGTACTCTTGAGTCGAACTCCTGAAGTGCTCTTTGCTCCCTGTCTGTTGTAAATATCCACTCCTGCATTAACTGCCATTCACAATAAAATTGCTGGTACTAGCCAGGCAGCTAATCCTATTCTTGAGCAATGAATTTCCGTTGGAGAAAACTTCAATTTGTCTTCTCAATCCAGCACTACACATTTGAATTCTGGCGACACCTTCATTACTTTCCACTTGAAGTGAAGCCTTTAACGAAACTGTCGAACTGCCCACAGGTTTGTTTCAAAGTTTTGACACCATTATCGAGCAATTATCTCTCAGCAATTCATCGCAAACTGATTAAATGACTGTAAGTACTCCGAGCAAACGATCCGAGAGTCAACACATGTGCATGAGTATCTTGAATTTGCATAAATTGAAATGGCCTGATGCGAGTTCACTCATGCATGGTGATTGTCACGCAATGAACGTCACACTCTTGCTTTTTTTAAACAAAACTTTGACACTTTTTTTGCGTGAGTTAGGATGGAGGTCGCCTCGTTGGTATATACTAAAAACAATCATTCGCCTCAGGCTCAGTGAATATTGGTGAATATTTACCTCGACTTCGTCTCGGTAAATATTCACCAATATTCACTTCGCCTTCGGCGAATAATTGTTAAATATTCCTTTAAGAGTTTTTATTTTGCTCAAACATTTTACAAATGTGATCAGACCAGAGGGGAGGGGGGGGGGGGGGGAGGAACCCTGATTTGGAGCAAGATCCCCTGCCTGGTCTTCTCCTGGTCTTCTGGTAGACACAAAATTCCCAAGAAATTCCCAAGGTTTCATTTTTAGCCAAAACATTTTGGCCATCTTTCTTTCTTTCTTGTCTTCACATGTATAATTCATCTCTCCAAGAGTTACACCTGAAACATATATTCTATTCTATGATAATATTGAATTCCAGGAACTGCCATTCTTTGTGTGATCCCACAAGCACTCCTATTGACTGGGTTTCAGATTAAATTAAATCCATGTCACCAATTTAATGTCAAACGTTATCTGCATGTACAATAATACCGACAAATTAACATGGTACATGTATTTGAAATACATGTAATAAAAGTTATATTACTTGTGCCGCGTTTCTGCCAATCTGGGATCTTGGATCTACACCTGTAGTAATATCAGGTCATCAGACACTTTTCATTTATGTACATATCCCATAATTTTAGTGCGAGGTGAAGGTCACATGATCCCTTAGTAGCTGCAAAGGGCTAACATTATTTATGATCATTCATTAAATTCAGATATTTCATTCAGTCAATTATCAGTCAATTGAGAATGGATTCAGCTAGGAACTGTAAAACTAGTCATAACCAATATCTTTTCAGCTCAGTTCAAAGCAATTCTCTATTATGATATGGCACTGCATCATTCAATTTTGGTATTTTTAATTTTGACATCATGCATCCACTACCATATGATTGAATGGGGATATTATTTTTTTGTGATGCATACATACATACATACATATATACTTTATTGACGCTCCCTAAGTGCAGGGTTTTTCAGCATCAAATACAAATTTAAATTAATTAAGAATATAAATACAATAATATAGTAATTACAATAAATATATTAAAAAATGAATACCTGACATGATTGAGACTTACATGTATGTAGGTCAGCCGAGGAAGAATGTAAATGTACTATCTAACTAATACACCAAAATGTAGTTCTTGGCCTTACTGTCGATTTCACTGTTACATGACCATAGAATCAAAAACTCCTCTGTCGGGAGTAGTTTGTATATTTCCGTCAATCACACAATGTCATACCTTATATGGAAGTGGTTTACCCGCGGTAAAATAGAACACTTCTATATAAGGTATGACCGTGTATGATTGATGGAAATATTTTGCAAACCGCTCAAAGGAGTCTTGATTTCAATAGTTGCGGAACAGTGAAATAGACGGTAAATGCAAGTTACATGTAAGTGATGTGAACGTCATAAATATAAAGTTACATTGGTATATTCATATGTAAACACATTTTTTGTTGAAAAGTCATGTGACAAGGACAACAACTAGAGAGGATCCAAGGTCAGAAGCTGATCAAGCAGCACATCTACACATGGTAAATTACTGTGAACTTATGCAGAAATAATGTTGTGCATGTAAATGTTTGTTTTTTAATCAAATTTATATTGATTGTGTAAGCACCAGTTGACACCGTCAAAGTTTCATTTTTCCTAGTTTGTGTGCTGTAACTTACTTCAAACACTTTGAACAGGGTCAGAAGTGGTGGTGGGGGGGGGGGGGGGGAGGGTAACCATTACAAACTAACAGTGTACCCAATTTAACCCCCTCTCCCCTGTATAACCAAAACCCCCTGGCTGGCCCTGTTTGAAGAACTTTGATGAGAATAGAATCATTGGGGTTTCTATAATTATTACGTGTATGTACAGTACATTTCTTACAGCACACACAGCTGGTTAGAAAATCTATTACTCAGTCCTCAGGCCGCCTGGTTAAACTAACTTTATTATTAATGATTTTTTCTATTCTTTCTTTCAAAGCAGAGCCCACCACAGGCCAGGAGGATTGAACTTGTTAGAGATGCAAAAATAGGTATGGAAACTACATGAAAAACAAGTCAACTGCATGTTCGGAGAACAACAGCCTAAACAGCATTGCTCCATGTTGGGAACAAGTCAGGGGGAAAAATTGAGGAATTTAGTATCTGGACAAGGAAATCTGGGGAAAATAAAAAAAAGGAATTACAGTAGCTACAATAATTATGTACTTTTTATTTGATTTGTGACTGGTCAGTGAAAATTATTTTCTGTCAGTGAAAAGTCAGCCGGGAATTTAATATGTTTCCTAAAGTTTATGAATGGCAGTCTTCAAACGAATTTGATTTGATAGTAAGCCACACTACTGGCTTCCATTAATTTCTGATGCACTAATTGCCAGCATATACAGTTGAACCTCCACTAATGGCCACCTCTCTATAACAGCCACCTCTCTATATATAACGGCCAGGATTTTTCGTCCCAACCGTACACCGATACATGCACTTACTCTAAAACTCCCCGACCAGTTATTTCTGCCCCAAGGTGGCCGTTGTAGAGATCCCTGGTGAAAATCTTTGCAGGATCTTTGAAGATCTTCAAAGATCTGCAAAGACCTGTAAAGATCTGCAAAGATCTTGCAAAGATCCTTGAAGACAAGGATCCTTCAAGGATCCTCAAGGATTTCATAAGGATCTTATAAAGATCTTATGAAGATCCTGGCAAAGATCCTTGCAAAGATCTTCGTAAGGATCCTTTAGGATCCTCAAAGATCTGATAAGGATCCTACAGGATCTTAAAAGGATCCTTTCAAGGATCTTTCAAAGATCTTTTTCAGGATCCATAAGGATCCTCAAGGATATTATGAGGATCTTACAAAGATCTTACGAGGATCTTTTCAAGGATCTTTCAAAGATCTTTTTCAGGATCCATAAGGATCCTCAAGGATATTATGAGGATCTTACAAAGATCTTACGAGGATCTTTTCAAGGATCTTTCAAAGATCTTTTTCAGGATCCTTAAGGTTCCTCAAGGATATTATGAGGATCTTACAAAGATCTTAAAAGGATCTTTTCAAGGATCTTTCAAAGATCTTTGTCAGGATCCTCAAGGATTTGATGAGGATCTTACAAGAATCCTTTCAAGGATCTTTCAAAGATATTTGTCAGGATCGGATCTTTACAAGGATCCTACAAAGATCTTTTCCAAGATCCTCAAGGATTTGACGAGGATCTTTCAAGGATCCTGGCAAAGATATTTGTAAGATCTTTACCCAGGTTCCTTAAGGATTGGATGAGGATCTTTACCCAGATTTGAATTACTAGAAGCAAACACTGAAAAATTTAAGGCGAAGCAACAATCAACAAATGAACAGCAAAGAAATATTTATCAAAGTTTCATCTTGCATTGAAAAATCCAGCATGTGGGAAGCTTCCATTGATTAGCTGATGATACTCAGTTTTCCTAATGGAGAAAAAGCCATTACAAAGAAGACAGTGAAGCTTTTAGAATGCTTAAGGTTGAATGAAGAAGAAAAATACATGCATGAGCTAGCAAATACATTGATATGCAAATATTATGCTTGGGTTTCCTATATATGTTAAGACAACAGTTCCTGAGCTACTTCATCATCTTTCTCACAATAAATATCCATAATTTTTCAATTTATAGGAGTAAAATTGTCTTGAAATCCTTATGTACTTCAGAAAATGATTCCTGGATACCTTTAGGCTACTACAGGTTTCTAAAATGAGTAAAACCATGGGTTATTGATCGACCACACACGAGCCGCCATCTTGGATGATGGTCGAGAAGACCCTGGGAATGAGTTCCCATGATGCTTTGCTTGTGGTGATATCTGTGCCAGGCGCGTGAATTCAACATGTTCAACGGTCAAATCACTCAAATGCTGTGTATTTTACTGGGAAATACTCTGAGAAATTCTCCTGGAATAATGTTCAAAAGCTACAGAATCAGTACCTTCTAATGCAGAGAAAGAAAGTAAGTAGAGAGAATCGTAATGGCTTTCTTGAAGTAGGACTTTAGATGAAGTACATGTATTTTTTTTCTTGGGTTTTAATATAAGGTTTTGATTTCGATGTGCTTATGTACAGCAAGCTTGTAGTTTCACCAAGAAAGCATTTAAAAGGTCTTTAAACCACTGTACTACTACAACGTGATTTGAATCCTACTTCTTTGCCTTTAAATATAACAGTCTTTGTGAGAGGAAGAAGCGAATACAGCTGTTTATAGATCTGATTTTAATAACATGTTGCTTTGTGTTTTTGTTGTAGTTTATTGAGGCAGAAAGCATTGAAGTATACACAGTTACTACGGGAACAATATATTTAGAACGCTAAGTGGAAAACAATTCACAAACATCATACAGTATTTGTAATCCCAAGTGGGATATGGCAGCAAGTAATCTTGGAACAGGACAAGTTACTGTGGATGCAAAGGCCTACAAAAGGGTCTAATATTATAAACTACAATTTCAGGGAGTACAATAAATGATGAACAGAAGCTTGATTTTTCAGTTGGTCTTTAATCTAGTGTGCCAACTTAACACTGTAATAATACAATGTATTTGTCATCTGTTTATGACTGTACATATTGTATGATCATTCTCTCTATGTGCATGTAGTGTAATGATTCTGTTGTTGCTCAATCTAGTTTTGTACAATCTTTGTACATTTAATTGCTAAATGTAATGTTGGAATTGAGCAGATATAATTAATTGCTTGTGACTTCTTTTGAAGTCAAATAAACTGCATTTGGTTCCAAAACATCTGAGTACATTATACTACATGTATATAACTTTTATTATTGCTTTGATGTTGATATGCAAGAATGTTACAAGATGCATGTAACTTGCAAAGTCTGATAAGCATCTTACAAGAACTTAGAAAATTCTGGAAGTTCTTATACGATTCTAGCTAACAAGATCTTATAAAGATCTTGTATGACATTGCAAATTCCACATCTTGTAAGTATCTTATTATACAAAGGAAACAATAAATATTATAACAAGATATTGTAAGAACCTTACAAGTTCTTGTAAGATGTACATGTAAGTACAAGAATCTTACAATAATTATTATCTTAATAAGATAATCACTTCAAGATCTTATTAAGATCTTAAACCTGCAAAGATATTTAAGGATCTTACATTCAAATATCTTAAAGATTCATACAAAGACCTTCAAGGATCTTACCAAGATCTTAAAGATTAATGCAAAGATCTTTGGGGATCTTGCAAAGATCTTGAAGATTCCTGCAAATATCTTTAAGGATCTTACAAAGATCTTAAAGATTCATGCAGAGATCTTTGAGGATCTTGCAAAGATCTTCAAGGATTTTACAAGGATCTTACAAAGATCCTACAAAGATCTTTGTAAATCTTCAAGGATCTTCGAGGATCCTTGAAGATCTTTGGCAAGAAAATTGAGGATCTTGGCAAGAATCTTGAAGATCCTCAAAGATCTTTGTAAATCCTTGAGGATTTTTTATAAAGATCCTCAAAGATCTGCACCAGGATCTTCATGCAGATCTTCAAGGATCTTCAAAGATCTTTAAAAGATTTTCACCAGGGATGTTCAACTGTATTGCTTTGTGCTTCTGAGTAATTGAAGGTAACTTATTCTTTTTTTTTTAGGGTTTGGATTTGTTGCTGGCAGTGAAAAACCAGTTGTGATACGTTCTGTTATACCAAGTAAGACTATTAATTTTAACATACATTGTATGAAATAAATTATTACAACCGGAATTTTTGCATGGTACTGTAGCTGAGGTTTGTGTTATTAGTTTATAGTGAGAAGCTCAGGTGCTGACTTCAGTGGTACACCCACAAAACGAGATTCTGGTACCTTTTAGGGATTCCTTTCAAAATTTCCGAAGATCACCCCTGTTACTTTTATGGCAGTCCCCCAGGGAATTGCCCCCCCCCCCCCCCCCCCCCCCCCAGAGGACCTTGGTAGCCTAATTCTACCTCCACTCTAGGTCTATAACATAACAACTTTATTAATGTGTCGTGTCTTTTAGCGTGCCTAATATGGCCCACTAATCGGGGACACCTAAGAATACCCCAAAATACTACATGTATCTAGACATCTGATATTCGACCCATTAATTCCATGCCGATGACTTAGCTCTACAGGATCCGTGTACGGTTTCTCAGCTGATTGGTTTTGAGTTTTTGCGCACAGATAACAAGCCAATCCGAGAGACTGCGTGGATCTTTGTGGAGCTACATGAACATCATCATTAAGGGATTTTTCGGTCAATTCTTAAGCCGGGCCAAACGAGGATGAGAGAGAGTTCCTGATAGTAGATAGTTTCTTCAACTCTCATTGACTATCATCACCTCAGGTTCAAATTCGATGAAAGCGCATGCGAGTCGATGAGAGAAAAGTGAAAGTAAAAGAGTTGACGAGAGCCCATGAGTCGGAGTATCAGGCCAAAGGAGAGGGCCTGGACAAGAGTTTGAACAGCAGGCAACTGTCATCCTCGACGTCTCGTTTTTGGTCAGCCTGTTGGTTTTAGACGTCTCGCGAGTGGTGAAAAAATTGAGCACGCGAAGAGAACTTATTCAACTTACTCAGGCTAATACATTTTAACAACTCGTTCTCAAGCCTATCAATGCTAAAGTGACTGTTCACCTGTGTGTTGACTCTTGCAGATGGACCATCTCACGAGAAACTCTTTGCCAATGATCAGATTTTGAAGGTGAATGGGAAAGACGTCAGAGATGCCTCACAAGCTGATGTCATAAGTCTCATAAAGTATGTCATTGCATTTATCTCGGTTAGCCTTCATAATACCGCCCAATTTCGCACGATTTTCGCAAAAATAAAACGTATCTTAGGGTAAACAAAACCAATTGGTGTGGACGCTATATTGATTTTATTCAGGAGTGCTGTTGGTAGTATCGAGCTGGAAGTGGTGGCAAGTGAAGATGTACAAGACACTAACAATCAGGTAAGCGTATAAATGATTATTTAACAACGATACGACTCTACGGACCAACAATCAGGGTCTTAAAATAACATTGGGAGGTGACGTTAAGCCGTTTGGCCTAGTCTCCTTCATCCTACACCCTACATATCAATTCGAAGGGGACGTAAAATAACCCACGACACTGTTCGAAAAGAGTAGTGCAAGAAGTTCCCAGTGTCGTGGTCAAACTATGAGTGTGTTGTCCGTCTGTTGCTTAGCTACATTCAGCTACTCTGTAAATCCGAGGGTAAATAAACATGATGTACATGTATGTATGATGTATGCCCGGGGGAAAGAAAAGTTACCCCTTTCATATACCTTCCATGGAAAATGGTACCCCTTTCACATACCTACAGTAGAAGCACTGCATCCCTTTTCTATACCGTTGTAATGAACTTAATGAACAATATATATCACCAGAAATCATCAAGCATTACCAGTAAAGATGTTAACCAAACAATAATATCATTTACTCGTGAAATCCCTACCCTTTCATATACTTCAACTCGTGAAATCCCTACCCTTTCATATACTTCAACTCGTGAAATCCCTACCCTTTCACATACCTCGAGCCTAAAAAAGGACAACTTTCGGGCGGAGCCTCCCCTTATAGTCCATTATAGGGAGTACCCCCCCGGGGATGTATGTAGTGCGGCTTTACCTTTTTATAAAATACATTGTCATGTAGAATGGTAATGCGAACTGATGAATACAAATTATCAACTACAGCTCAATGACATGGTTTTCATGTAAATTATTTTGTCTCCATCTTTTTCTATCTTAGCACAATCGGAAGTCATCACTCATGAGTCGAACTACTAGAGAACGTCGACGATCAACCCCAGTCTCCGTGCGGTTCGCGGATGAGCCTGCGCTGGTGCAGTTAATCGGTCCAACGGAATCTGTCAGAAGAGTGCGTGAAATTCGTTTAGTTAATTAAACCAGTAAACATTGAATTTCGTGATACATTACTCATTTCTCAGTTATTATATAACATAGTTTCATAGTAACATAGCTTTCCCTTGTTTTCTGACTATAGTCTTCTGTTCCACTTATCCCGAATGTCTTGAAAGTGTTTTTGGAAAATGGTCAGACACGTTCCTTCCGCTACGATTCCAACACGACTGCTGACGTAAGTGTGCCCTACATGTGTAGATAGTTCTTTAACACTGAAGTCTGGTTTAGCAATGAGTTAGCATTTCAAAGGTTTCAAATCCTGGAGTAAAAATACTATAACATTTCCCTGGTACATGTAGTTTTTAATTGGATTACTAACCACAATCAAACTTAAAAACGACGCAGGCTTCCGCTTAGCATGAAATTGTGTTCAAACGTGCCTGTTTAGCCTTGTTTTCACTAGCGACGCAAGCACAAGCGCAAGCAACATACGCAGACGCAGTAACGCGTTGATCATCAGTGCCTTTTGTTTAGAACAAATAAACACGTTACTGCGTCTGCGTATGTTGCTTGCGTTTGTGCTTGCGTCGCTAGTGAAAACCAGGCTTTAGACTTTACACCTGCATCCTTAAGAGTGAGAAATTAATGGCTTAATTATTCTTTTGTAAAGTTTAGCTGATTTTCGGCTATCCTTCGACCTTGCTGTGTCGCAAACGCTGGAATTGCCAATATCAAAACACGTCTTCTAAATTGATTTAAAGCTAAATCTGTTATTTTCTGATACTTTGTTCACTTTGACTCACAATGAAATGGTTTAAAATTTGTTTTTCATGTGCAGGAAATATTTAGTTCATTCAGCTCAAAGCTCGACGTGAAGTTGATGGAACACTTTAGTTTGGTTCTCACTGGTCCAAAGAAAGGACAGATTTCATACATACAAAACAACGAGAAAGTTTGTGAGGTAAATAACCGTCACGTGTATTGAAATGATTTTTTGCCAATCTTATAGAATAATTACCTACATAATTATTGCATAATGTTGATGGGTAGTTGGGAGAAAATGTATTCAATGTTCTAATTTTACTGTTATGTTTGGTTCCATACTGTCTTGTTTTTGTCCCAACAGATTTACACCAATCGAAACTGTAGCAGTGTGAACTGTTTGTGCAAGCTTAACATCGCGTTAGTATGGACCTTTTCTTATATACTTGTAATGCGAAAAATAGTTATTTACAATGTCTATTCTCAAAAGGCTTCGTGTTAAAAAAACAATAAACTAAACGAGACAACAACAACGACAATGACAACAACAGCAACAATTGAAAATAACAGGTGCCGTGTGCCTCAATCTGTGCCGTAGTCAAAGTGAACGTTTTATTTTTTATGATTAATCATGCTGTATTACTGCATTTAATTTTCAACAGTTTTGTGCCCAAGGACCACTTTGAGCTACTTTCACAGGATCCAAACACTTTTGAATATCTTTATGCGCAGGTGAGGGACTGTCATCTGTTGAACCTCTCCGTTATAACTTCTGACTGCTCATTTTGGAGACGTTGCAACTGGCGATTAGTTTACTATCACAGACGAAGCCAATCAATGTCTTATCGCGCTTTGTAGACTGAGCAGTAAAATCAGTGAATGGCTTGTCGTTCCTTACGAGTCACGAGGGCAATCGATAGCTGTTCGTGTTTTACGATTGAGCTGCAAGGGAGCATTTTTTTTGTTTGGGGGGGGGGGGGGGGGTAAATTGTACTGTATATATTCCAGTCGTATCAAGTGAAGTGAATGGCTTGTCGCTCCTTACCATCTGAGTTACAAGTGCAATCGATAGCTGTTCGTGTTTTACGACTGAGCTTGGGAAACAACATTGTACCGTGTATTCTCGTCGTTTGTAGTAAAGTGAGTAAACCGTCTTTCAGCAATTTAATTTTGTAAAGTGAACTACATCTATAATCTAGATATCTGTTGTTTATTATCAAACAAGTAAATAAAATGAAGTAAAATAAAATAAAAGCAATCTATCAAACCATGATGAACAGCCACATGTTTTATAATATCAAATCTCAACACAGGATAACAATGAAAAATCACCAACATTGTCTTGGTCGTCAAATTCCACCAAATTCTAGTAAGCATAATTAATTATATTTCAAGCTCGGGACTGAAATAAATTATCTGTATTATTTCTCCTTCATCTGCTATTCTGAGAATAACCGCTAGCAGCTATAAATGACATGTGCTGTTTGACTATGTACATGTGTTGCTTTCAGGTTACCAACATGGTGGTGGAAGGTTTCTATGGAATGGACCTCAAGTACGACCTAGCCATTAAGCTGGCGGCTCTTCATATCCAACAAAAAGCGATGGAAGCAGCAGCGGGCCGACAAGTGAAAATTTCCGTACGGCAAGTGGAAAAGGAATTCGGCGGACTTGGAAAATTTGTCTCCTCGGATCTCTTGCACAGCATGAGGGAGAAAGAGTTGCGAAAAATTATTGATCAACAGATAAAGCAGAACGAGAATCTCGCTTCACCGGGAGAGAGACACATGAGCTCGTTGCAGTGTAAATTGCATTATTTAAATCTTGTAGTGGAGATGTTTTCCTATGGCGGAAGGTACTTTGATGCTGAGCTCGTTGATAGTAGCAATGAAGGACCAAGTCTGAAAAAGGTTTGTTAGATTTTAGTATAAAAAGTTGATCTTTGTTCACTACCCTGTACGAATTTGTCATTTAATTGATGGCTGAATATTTAAACGTAGTCCAAGTTTGGCCATAGTTTAAGATAATTTAATGGGTCGAAATCTACTTATACGTAGGTAGGTCTTAGTAGCTAATTATGTCTCTGTTATACACCTTCTAAACATGGTTAACTGTTAATGACGTGAACACAGTTAGGTTGGCCAGTTTAAAGTCGGGTTAGGCCACGGTTTTCTTAAACCCTGTCTAAACCTTGTTTAATGAAATATTCGGCCTTAATTTAAAGTAAATTTGTTACGGCCCGAATGAAATTGGTGTTTTTAATGGCACTTGTAGTGATGGAAAGCGCCACTAGAAGCGAAATCGTATGTTAAAGTAGAGACGTACTCAATTTTCCATACAAATGTCTGTATCTGGACGTTTCTGGGTTTATCTTCACTTCTATACATGGTATAGGTCTAAGGTGCTTTTTGGAGCACAACGTGAAAGGTTCTACAGATTTCCACTTTGAAGAAACAGCAGTGACCAATTGTCTATCCTTAAACAACACAAACAACAACAATAACATTATGCAAAAGTTAGGGTAGTGTGTAATTGTTGGAATTCCCTTATAACGGTTTGCATTCGCTTTCTTTACTTAGACCAAGAAGCAGCATGTCACCTTGCTAGTCAACCTAAAGTATGGAGTTAGTCAAGTTGTCAGAGGAAAGGTTAATGTTGTAAGTGAAACTTTTTTCGTTTTCTTTTTTCATCTAGTGTTTTCCTTTCGATAACATCACAGCAAAAACAACTAAACGAGCCTAGGTTATCACTCTTTTCTGAAGTGGACACTATCCTTATACTAAAAAAAAAGGTCACTGCATACTACGCTTTCAAAAATATACCAAATGAATACAATGTATACCATCCCAGGTTAGTGACTACATGTAAGTGCTGTTCTTGTAGGCGTCAGAGATTCAGCTTCTCGTCCAGTCAGAACTAATACGAACACAATGAAAGTTGTCACATCAACTGGTGCATGTCTTGGAACATGCCACGGTGTCTTGCAACTTCCATGGAAAAGGTTAATTTGGAAAACGTAACAAGATGTTTTATCTGATTGTAAATTTGCAGTTGTGTCAACTGGCTGAGTTTCACGAGATCACGGGATTTGCAATTCGCCTTCACGAAGATAACAAGCGGCTACTGCAGATTAAACTACAAGAGGGCAAGGTAATACCCTTGATTTTAACCATTTTTTTTCTTAGCATTGTGGAAGCTATGCCACAACATATTATTTGCGACGTACATAATTACCTTCAAATTGAATGAGGCCTCAAAATAACAAGATAGGAAGCACCAAATGGGTAACAATACTCCGCCAGGAACAACAATAATATTATTATTGTCCTAAAAAGGTCGTTATTGTGTTTGGGGAAGATCGAGGCGAACTACGAACGACGAACTTGAAAACTTTAGGCATAACTTCCTAGAACTTTACTCTTTCGAGTTATGCTCACCAAATTCAGTTGAATCTGTGAACGGTCCAAGGAGAACTGGGAGCTAAAATCAAGACTTACAATATGTTTACTTTATCTACTTTCAGAAAATACAATTGGTCTGTACCACCGTGGACTGTCTGGACATTATCGCACTGGTGACTGGGTACTACAAGGTGTATGTTGACAACACAAGCAACATACCTCTTCCAGTGCAGAATGAAGAGAAATGGCCATTTGCATTTCTACGAGACCCTCCTGTAAATAACGGTAGGTACTGAGAAACCTAATACAAATTTATGTACGGAAAACAAGCAAAATTAACACTATTGTGAATGCAATGAGAGAAAAATGGACGTACAATTCAATTTTCTTGTAACACCTTCAAAAGTAGTTTCGACACCACAAACAAGGCTAGGACTCGATTTCCGATTTTTGTTGTTGAATTAAACAGCTCAGCCATCAATGCTCGTAAAGTTGTGACGTCAGAATCATGCGTCGCCATAACGATACTTGACGGTGCTTATTAATGGTGTTGACGATAACCGCAGGTTCAGTTAATAATTTTCGGAGATGGGATTGCGACGGGAAAATGTAGTTAGCATTCGCGAGTAAGTAAAATTTGTAAGATAGCATGACAATCCATTATTTCTTCGAAAAAGGTGGCGAATAGAGCGCATCCCATAAAGTTCTGCTTTGTATAGATGTCCACGATATATTATTTGATTATTTCCCTGTAATCCCTTTAAGTGATACCACTAATGCAATTTAATTATTCCATGTACGTTTTTTTTCATCAGCGCCAGACTTTTATTCAAGGCATCGTGTGGTTCCAGACGTGTGGTCGTACCCTTCCCGCTTTCAAACTTCCAATCCAAAGAGCAAAACACAACCAGAAAATACCAATCCGCTAAACGGACACAAAGAAGTATTCATTGACTTGTCAAAAGCCCCGCCCAGATTTAATGAAACTGCTATTTCCGAGGAACCTGAAGACGACAACATGGTCGCGGAGGAAACGAATCGGGATCAGAAAGACGGAAATACGTCAGACGGAGAATCACTGAACCAGGAAGATGATATTTCAGAGCTTGTTATGTCGGATGAAGACCAGAAGCTCCTTGAAACGGCTACGTCTTTCTTGAAGAGCAGCTCAGAAGACGTTAACACTGTTAATAACCAGACGCAATCAGATGATTCCAATGGCAGCAAAGCTGGTGCGGACAACGAGGAGTTATTTGCCTCACGTAAACGGCGCCTTGTGTTCTCGGGAAGTCCTGGGAAGGAGAACGCGGCCATCAAGTCCGCAAAAACAACGCTAACCGAAAACGTAGAAGAAGATCAAGACGACTTGATATCAGAACTGATCCTAGCAGAAGCAATTTGGCAAGAAGAAGAAGCTGGCGTGGTAGCTGTTGATGCAGTTAAAGAACCTGTTGAATTAGTTTCGACCGATAGAGGCGATAGCTGTGTAGTAGTGGGAACAAACTCTGAAGAGTCCAATGCTCAGGCGCACGGCGCTGTTGGTGAACAAAAGCGGTTTGAGGTGGCGATGGGAAAACCTGGGCAGTTGTCAGCTAACAATGTCCACAGTCAATCCGGAGATACGGAGAAAATCATTGACACCTCAAACGTTGTTAACAATGAACTGTTTGCTTGCTTTCACTCTGGTGACTACGGTCAGGGTACAACAGACGTGAACCAAAACATTCTTAGTAATAACTCTATCACAAAAACCGCTTCTTTAGCAGAGCACAACGAGTATATGAGGCCAGCAGTTTCAGGCGCAGAATTCAATCTTCATCTGGATCTATCTGAACAACACGATCCATTCATCAGTACGGATCCCTTCCAAGACCGAAGTCCAACTCCTTCACCAAGGGATTTGGGGTTCGATGAAAGTAAGTTCGACAACAAGGGAATTGAATTGGCAGATTTCGTGGAATGTGGAGTGAAGACGCAGGGACTAGTTGAGCAGCAAAGTGTGGTATCTGTTCCAGAGAAGCGTATTGCTGTAGAAGGCAAAGGTTCTGACGGAAATAGAAGTAAATCACCAGTAACCTTGGAATTGAGAGGTGATTCAAGTCCAGTTAGCGACGACGACATCTTTAATAAAAACAAACCTGTTGATTTGGACAATTTGGACGATAGTGTGGCAAGTCACATGGTTTCTCTGGAGTTCGTCGAAGATAGCGAAACAGAAACGGAGTCAGCTATGTCAGATGAGGGTGAATCTCTATGGTCAACATTTCCAGAATTCTTCCAGCCTAGTAGGCGCTTAACGTATTCGAGTAACAAGCAAGCTGAGCTCTCATTGGCTGAAGAGGATCAGGATGCAGATGGTTTGGATTTTACCGAAACCGATCGAGACGTGGCCCTAGTCAGCATTAAAAACCTAAGCACAGAAGATGAGAGTAATTCAAAGGACTTTGCAGAAATCAGTGCGAGGCAGGATGGAGTTGTTTCCCTCGCTGATGATTGGGAGGACCTGTCAACAGCGTCATCAGAGAGCTTCGAATATACTTACGAAGTTAACGCTGAATTTCCATCTGAGAGCGAAGAGGCGAGTGAGGATAGCGGTTATGTTTATCGCAGAGATGAAAACGACAGGGGAGTGGAAGGCATTTTTGACCAAAACACGGACGCTGATGATTTTCCTTCGCACATTTCGACGGTATCACTGGGTACGTATATCAGTGATAAATGTGACACGTCAGTTGATACTTTTTCGAGCTTGGATGTCAAAAGATCGAACGTTGATGAACCCACCGAATCATCGTTAACCGAAACGTCTCCATTCTACCATTTTGATCAAGGGGACTTTTCCGAAAAGAACGAATTTGTTGAAATGTCGAAAAGCGTTTCACTGGAGGAATCACTGAGAACGTTACCCGGATCTAGACAGGGTATTGATGTTTCTAGAAGTTTGTCTGATGAATCGTTAAAACATGTCCTTCTTGGAAGGTCAGAAATTATCAACAAAGGGTGGCGATCGTTAAACGATTCCGAAGATAAAGGGATGATCCTGGATAGGAGCTACTCTCCCTCAGACTGGATCATTCCATCCCCACCGACTTCTACATCTGAGCTACAGGATGCTGATATTCATATCGTTTCTCCGCCTCCTTTTTCTCCAACTTCAGTTGAAGATGAATTGGATGATGAGTTGAAACACTTGATTGTCCCTCCTCCTCCTTGTGTCGATACTTTGCCGATTGTTTCAGGAATTCGGATTGTGTCTCCACCACCTTTGGATGTCAACGATAGTGAATTAGACCATTTAATGTATGATTACGATGACATAATATTTCTCTCTCTAACTGATGATCATAAACTCGCCAAGAACAATGGCCTGGTCTCAGCACGAAGCTTCGATTCGAATTTTACCGAAGACAAGAAAATTCAAGCTCAAATGGTCGAGATGGTGTCAAAAGAGGGAGGCTATGCCAGAAAATCAATCACTATCTCAAACAGAGACAGAAGCATTTTGAACCCAAGCGGCAACTCTTGCAATACAAACCATACTCCAATCAAGCAGAGTTTTGCAACTTACGCCCTTACATCTCGCTCTCTTGACTCTCAATCATTTTTACCTAATCCGTCGGCAAGTTGTTCCTCCACAACCTTGGTAAATGCACATACCACATGGAAACGATTTGGTGAAAAGAAGCATCCATTAGATGACTTCCCAAACAAAGAGGTAGTTAATTCTCCAAATCTGAAGAATGGCGAGGATATCAGAGGCAAAATAAATAGCTCAAGTGGGACAGACGAATTTAATAAAATATCTAACACTAATCAGCGTAATATTTCTGTCAACAACCGCTCAAGGGTTCCTTTGAAGCCAAAGCCACCTGTTCCTCCAAAACCCCGGATGTTTCGGACTGTGTCAAGTGAAGGCAAGATGGACAAAGCTGATGCTATTCCGGGTAAGAGTATGAAAATGTCACTAGATGAAGATCGTGGGATCGTCGTCGAGGGATACCACAAAAATAAGCCTGTAAGGTCAGCTGCTGATGAGAATCACAGAAATATAAATGCAGAGCTGGGCGAAGCTGGCAGATCGAGTTTAGATTCCTTACCACAGAGAGAAAGAGACCTGGTGCATTCAAACCATAGCTCAAGATCTCCCTCAACCTCCCCATCTGCAGGTCAGGCGCCTAACAAAGCTTTGGCAAAGTCTAAGAAGACACAGGTGCACGACAGTGTTAATTCTTGTAACGTCAAGCTTTCGGCGGATTCGATTTTGAACACGCATTTAGACTCACCTTACGCAAAAAGCACCGATATCTCAAAGGAGAAGTCTTCCCAAAGGGTCGAGGCGTTTCGCCCAGCGTTATCAACTGCAAGTAACCCAGTCGCACTTCGTGCATCTTGCCCAGACACTCCAGCCATAGACTCTCCTTCATCCACTGCAGATGACATTTTATATAAGAACGAGTTCAATTCACAACGTGATAAGCATGGCACGAGGAGAAGTTCGTCGTTTACTTGCAGATCGCCTTACGTTCCTGCACCGTACTCATCTTCTCGGACTCAGAGTTTATACTCGGCACAGTCTTCCGTCGAAAAGGCCCACAAGTCTGCACCTCATAGCAACCGCTCATCGTCAGCAGGATCTCCTACTGTTAACTCCGGGGCATCACGAGGTACTTATGCGAATCTTCCTCGCGTTAACAGTTGTTTTGAGACAGCGACGTCCTCTGTATCTGCAGCACCACCTTCCTCGGGGAATAAGCCACATTCCGCTGGTATGGAACCGTTATTTAATCCGCAACAACCTACCTCACATTTATCATTTCGGGATTCAAACAATTCGTCTGGAGATGACACAAACCGTGCACTTCCAAAGCCACCATCAGAGAGCTCAAGCTTACGACTTGCCACTGTTGAGCTGCAAGAGGACAGCTGGAACGATTCATTGAACCCACCGCCTCTCCCAGACAGTCCTCCGCCACCTTTGCCAGACTCGTCACCTCCTAAAACAATCCCCGTGTTCGATACCGATGATTTTGACTTTGGTGAATCTCTAATCGAAACATTCCAAGATGGTATTCAAATGGACAGTCTTGAAACGACCACTTTCGATCTTCCATCTTCTCCAAATGACGTGGAATCCAAGCGCTCTTCAGCATCGGTTGATTATAAACAAGAGGATTCCAAATGCACTTTTCCTGAGAGACGAGATAAAAGATGTGGTGACAACGGCTTATCTAGATCTCTGACTATAACGTCCATTCCTCGAGACATAAACCGGAGATCTTTAAGTGAGGATTGGCCTTCTCTCACAGGCGCTTCGATTCGTGATAGTCGAACAAAACGTTGTAGTTTTCCTTTCAACGAGTGTTTTAACTTGGACGATGCTACAGCCGCGGGTTCATTAAATTATTTGGAAGAATGTCAACCTGAATTTCTCAAAGCAAAATGTTCCAAAGTTTGCGAGGAAGGTCTCTTGAAAGTGAGCAATTTAAAAAAGAGGCTTGAGCCGTACCTGAATGGGCGTGCGTCAAAACCACAATTGTCCAAAGAAACGAAGAACTGGCCTTTGATTTTTCAAAACAACGCTAGGTTCTTGGCATGTGATATCAAAGTTATTTCGTCTAGCGTCAAACATGGCAGCCCTCAGTTTGTGTCAGCAATGGAGACCTCTTTAGATTCCCTGGAAAAGTTGGTCGAATCCTGCGAGAAAACCTACTCAACGTTAAATGAAAAGTCCAATCACAATGGCCGTACTCTTGCTGTCATGGTAAATGAAGTACTAGACCAGTATCGTGACATCATTTTCACTGTTAAAGCCGCATCTGGTCAGCCGCCAGATGACCCGGATGTGGAAGTATTAGTCAAGAAGACGAACGCTGTGGCAACGTTGATTGCGTCATTGATACGAACGCTTAGAAAGTATTAATTACTGAACTGGAGCTACTTTTACTTTTTAAATCAATTTTTAATCTTTGAAGTCATTGAAATGCATTATATTTTTTTCCTACTTGAACTTATTGAAATTCTATAAAGACCGCGAAAAGCGGTAGTAAATTGACTCACATTGTTATGCTTTTCTGCCAATTAAAATCAACTTGGTAGAATGAAGCGTTACAGAAGTCAACAAAGCAATGAATTTGGATTGAACGAAATGTAGTCATTTGAAATTGTTTGGTATTTTAATTTATTGGGACATTGAAATATTTATTGGCAAATTTTATTTGTGGCAATGTATTTTCAAAATTTTAAAAACACAATTGCAGATGTATTATCATTCAAGTGATCAATTGTAAAAGTGTACAGGTTCGTCAATGATGTATTTATTAAAGAATCCATTCATTCGGTTACAACCTTGTCATGTAAGGATACAATGTTTAATAAATATCTCGAAAAGAAGAACTTTGCTTTTAGTTTTGAAAAAGTGTTGCCTCCTTCAATAATAGAACGAGAAAACAAAGACACCACTCAATGTCGTCATTAAAATTCCAGAAAACACTCCTTAGACTAATTTAATTTAGCTTTGGCTACTAATCAATTGAATTCCAGATGACTTGCTCGTATAACTAGTTGGCGGAAATTAGATGGGGAAGACCTTGCTGGATGAGCTCTTGATACTTCATAGTCTCAAGTCAGCCACATACATTGCGTGACTGAATTAAAACGACTAGCTAAATATATAAACAATAGCCTCCATTTGGCGAGGAAATATGCTCGGATATTTGTCCGCGGACATTATCTGTTCCGAGAAGCGAACAGTTTTCCGAGAGCGAAGCTCGAGGAAAACTGTGAGCTTTGAGGAACAGATAATGTCCAAGGACAAATATCCGAGCATGTTTTTGAAGCCAAATGGAGGCTATTGTAGTTATTATCCTTCAAATATTTTTTCACTAGGCCACTCTGTTTGCCGTGGAAGATCTCGGTCGGCCAAGCTGTTAAACATCAAAATAATTCTGTTGGCGTTCAAAAATATTTGTAGTCTGTTTAAAACAATCAGTTTTATTTAATTTAGCAGTTTATTTGAGACGAAAACTGAACCTGCGCACGTGAAACGCAATTTTTCAAAACTGGGGAATATCACTTGGGGAATATCACTCGGATATTCCCCAGTTTTGGCCGCGTCACGTGACGTGTTTAGACCAATCGCGCGCGAGAAAAATTTTTGATAGATTATAAAGCCACATATATTTTGTTAATGTTTTCTTAGCCGTATGTTTGATCAGATAGAGTGGTTTTGAATCGACTGTCGAAAGTAATCGCGAAATTGCTTTGGTTTGGCAAATGGTTATGAAGCCCGGCAAAGTTCTTTGTTTTATGTTTTTGTTAGCTATTTTGGGGGTTGACCGTGCACAAAACCTGACAAAATACAATAGGTGGTTACATGTGTTCAAGCAAGTAACCAATTGAAACGTTGCGATTACGTAATTCATGCATAGCGTATGAGCGCAAAACAAAAGATGTGCACGGTCATGGACCTTCCAACATAAATCTTGGCCTCTTTGTTTGCTCCTTTGAAGTTTGCCCGGCTTCATAACCATTTCCCTCTATTAACTTTACTACGCCCTCTGATTGGTTAAAAAAAACTCGCGCCACCTTGTCAACCAATCAGATGCAAAACCAAACTCGACTTGGTATTTGTAAACTAAATGTCCCCAATTAGTAGTCCACTTGTAGACAGCTTGTAGACATTGACACGGTAATAAAGTTATTGATTGATTGATTTGATTGATTGTCACGCGTTTTCCCACGCTTGGCGCCGGTTACGTGTTTTTTCTTCGAGGTCTGATTGGCTCGATTCATTGTGTTGCTTATGTTTGTTTTGATTGGTCATTGTAATTGCTTTGGTTTTGGTTTCACGACACTCCAAGTGAAAACCACTCTATCTGTAGGCCTCTAGCCGTTCTGGTTACTATATATATTTTTATTTGCACGCCAACATTTATCAACTCTAATATCAAAGAGTGTTTATCATCTAGCATTGTCAAGCCGCAGACAGGTGACGAGAATAAAACAACTAATCGACAGTTTTAGGTCGTGTTCTATTGGGATCAACCGCAACCAGTTTAGGCTGAAACGGTTGAGGTTTCCCAATAGAACACTTTTCCAACCGTTTTCGCTTGAAATGGTTGCAACCGTTTCAACCTAGTTTCGGTTCGGTTCGAAAAGTTGATCAACCAAACCAACCTAAGACGGTTTTTTACCAATAGAACACGAAAAACAAAACCCCTACCAACCTAAAACGGTTGCCCCCAATAGAACACGACCTTATATTGACTTGATGTACCACCAACCAGTTACATTGAGGCAGCCAGTAAGGAGAAGTAAACTTGTTTAACTTGGGACAGCACTGGAATGAATTAACCATCACCAACCTAATAATAATCTTGTTATCTTCCCAGGTTTCTTCTGATCAAGTTTACTTACTTTATGTACAAAAGTGTTGGTCAAGGACTAGCTTGCCTTCTCGGGCGTCGAAGCGGAATATGTTACATACGACTAGCTTGTAATCCGCGTGTATTCATAATTTATTTCCAGGTCGATATTCATTATTCTTAGATTGTACAATTGAAATTTTTAATATCCCTTTACAATTTTAATATTTCTTTACGATTTTAAGTCAGTATTTAATATTCATTATTCCGCTTCAATTCCCGTTACTTTCATTTTCACTGAATTTAATTCCTGGCCACGAAAATTCTAGAAAGGTTTTTTTTGGGGGGGTGGGGGGGTGGGGGGGGGGGATTGTTGGGAAAACCACGAGTGACAGGTCTTGTGATATTAATGAAGAAATACTATCTACTTTATACTCCGCAGGTCTTGAGTTATCACTGATTCATTTCAATGCACTCGATTTTAACAGCCATCTTAGTCTAAACGGATAAACCGAATTTTGAACGGGCCAAAAATATGGTCCACGCTTATTGGCCACATTAATCAACCAGGTTATTCATGCCTTCTAAGGCATAAATTTCATCAAAGTAACCCTTCTCGGTGGCATCTGATTCGGCATCGTTGTCATGGTAATTCGCATTCTCATCGGGTAGCTCGTTTTCTTTATCATCGTTGCCATGGTAATTCTCATCAGGGAGCTCGTTTTCTTTATCATCGTTGCCATGGTAATTTGCATTCTCACCGGGCAGCTCGTTTTCTTCATCGTCGTTGCCATGGTAATTTGCATTCTCACCGGGCAGCTCGTTTTCTTCATCGTCGTTGCCATGGTAATTTGCATTCTCACCGGGCAGCTCGTTTTCTTCATCATCGTTGCCATGGTAATTTACATTCTCACCGGGCAGCTCGTTTTCTTCATCATCGTTTTCTTCATCATCGTTGCCATGGTAATTCGCATCCTCACTGCGCAGCTCGTTTTCTTTATCAACGTCATCATCTTCAACAATATTGATGTTGTTGTCTTGGTGGTTTTCGAGATCGCTGATGTTTTCAACGATGCAAGACCGTATCGACCGCTCGTTGAGTGGACACGTTGGTCTGCAATGGTCAGTCATAGGTTCCCCACTGCTGTTACGTACACTGCGAAACGCATTCATCTTAAAAAAACAACGAAAAATAAGAGTTAATTTACTGCGGTTTTCAATGATACGAACTCTGAAGTTCAAAACCCAAACAACGTTGCGTTTTGCACTGTCTAATTACGACGACAACCAACGGACCCTGAAAACAACAACATCATAACAACAAACAAACTGGATCGAAATCCACCAGTCACAACCCACGGACGTGACTTTTTGAACTTGTTAAACAAGAAGTTCTGGTATAAAAGGATCTAAAAGGGGCCTGGCCTGGCCATTCTCACACCTAGTTGTCAATCAACCATCAAAGCGTAAACAGCTGACAAACAACCTGCGCTTTTTGTACGACCGTTACTGATAAACATTTTGCATTTTTGCTAAGAATGATCTGTTAAAACATTAGCAAGTTATATCTTATTTTTTTTAAATAATATATTTTGGTTTCATGAGATTTTGAGGCATGTTTAGTTTACTCAGCAATGAGCCATGACTGCAAGAGTACAAATTTGCATTTCGCACCCGAAAGGTGTGAAATGTGGGAGGTCCCAACCTTTTATAGTTCTTGTTTGAAAGTGACCTTCTATTTATCATTTCCCAGAGGGTGGCCGCTTAATAGGGGTTCGACTGTATTTCAGTTTGTTCTCCTTGACAACTGCGCCCTTGGGCCATCCAGTGGTGTAATGATATTTCTAGTAAGTCTCGTCTCCATTGCTTTACTGACCTGTTTCTCGGATACATCCATGACATTTTGTGATATTATCCACGTGACATTTTCACTTAAGGGGGGAGTAGTGAGGGATCCTTGGTATGTCCAGTAGGCGGTCATATCTGAATCAGAGATAACAATCGAAATAAATCACCTTTATTGATCATATAAACCTTGACAAAACAAAGGCAAATCGAGTGTTTCTTTAGAGTCAAGTAAATTCTTGCTCTATATCAGTTCCTTTCTGTTGATTAACTTTCGCGAATCATCAACGATGCGCGAAAATAACGGAAAAATAACAGATCAGAGTATTTAAATTTTACAGTTTCTCGGAAACATTGAATAAAACTCATAGCAAACTCACCTCTAATGAAGTGGTTTGGATCAATGGTAGATTTAACTTCTAAGGAAAAGCAACCCTATGGATAAACGTACAATTCGTGAACAGAAAGCGGGCACTTTTTATGCTGCTGTTTTATAGTCTAATTTCCAGAGGTAAATGTAAGGCCCAATTCTACGTCGCATTTCAGTCGCATCGAATGTAACTAGCTGAAAACTCGCTGAAATCGCTTTAATAGCAAAGTAGAATTAACACGTTGCTTCCACGGTTTATTGCAACGTAGTTCAGTGAATCAAGTAATACCAGTGGTCTGCAGCTTGAATACATTCGATGCCCGCCTCGCCCTGGCGCGGCGAGGCCTGGGGTGAATATAATAATTCAAGGCGTGGTTGCTTAGCAAGTAAACATGGCGGCCGATTTGAACGAACTTTTCTCAGAGTCAAAAGACATTGCTTCAAGCTCGGGATATTAAAGCGTCTGGAAAGAACATATTTTCAAGAAATGGGTTCTTAACACATTTTAAAATCTCAAAGAACATCCACTCGTCATCCACTGGTATGGGAATGGACGTGACGGATCGCCACTGACAGAATTTGCTTCTCAACAACAATGGTCAAACAAAGGTACTTGATTAATTTCTTACTTGTAGTGTTTCTTTTGCAAAAACGCGCAAACGTTGGAGTTAGACTGCCGTCAAACATTACACTTAAAATCAATGCATGTGCTTAAGACCATGGAGCTTCATTATTCCATTGAATTTGCCCTAATTACCAGTTCGTTTCATAGGTGATCGCATCCCCGGCATTGTTCACCCGAAGTATCCTATGGACTAGCTAATGACGGAGTTGGGGGAGACGTGGGAGGGAGGGGGGGGGGGGGGGGGGGGGGGGGGACTAGGTAGAAATCTGTGCTTTAATTTCGTTTTTGGAAGTGGAACAAGGGTGTTTATATTTTATCAGTTATTAACTCAGTTCCAGTCCCCGGTGTACTTGTTTTTAATCTTACCTTGTTTTCATCGCGTGATAGTAATTTAACAATCGGCGTTAAACATTCATTGTCGTCATCTGATACCTGTAAATTCAAATGTTAGGTGTAGGGTAAGTCCGACATGCATATGTTGCTGAGACTACATATTTTTAAAATCCTACGCCCCCTCGCGTATGAATACCACGCGGAATTTAGAATTCTATGCACTCTCTACTGAACCTTTCTATGCTATAAATAGTGCGAAATAAATCTGAAAACTGAAGCAATGGACAGATAATTGTAAATTTACCATTCAAGGTTGCCACTCTAAAATAATCAAATATGGATGTTTTCTGATGTTGTCAATAATGGAACAACGGTACAAAGTTGGTGGGAAGGTTCTCATTTCTTTCTTTTAATAAGGACTGGCTATACGAGAGGACGCAACACACACGTATTAAAGTAGACAACCATAAACACACACATAAAGCAAACAAACAAACAAACAATCAAACATACAAACAAACAAATAAGACAAGAGCCAACAACTGAAGAAGAACAATAAAATAAGCAGACAATATTGGTGAAAGTCGATTAGTGACATTCGAGGTTCTGATTAAAATTCAGGATCTACATGTAATCCCGTAATGGAACATTGATTGAAACAAGTATTTTTCCACAACTTATATATTTTTGATCGATCAACAAGGCTAAGTTTACCTGCAAGAGAAGTCCTATAATACACAAGCCATTTTCTCCAGCCATTGCCTCTCCAATATGTTTGTACAGACCTTTGTTCCAGTGGATAAGTTGAACCTGTTTGCAAAATAACTTTATTTGTGAGGACGGAAACACAATTAGAGGGGTTATTCATTTCAAACATCAGATATTTCAACCAACAAAATCAGTCTTCGACATGCTTTGGAAGAAGATGCGATTAAAATATGGGATATTAGATTGTGTAAGTTGAAACAGTGTCCTTAAATATTCCGATGTTAAATGAGTATGAAAAGATGGTGAAAACTGTTTCTCTTTCCTCTATGTTCTGATCTTTTTCCAGACTTCGTCCCAAATGGTTTTTGACTGCACTTCAGTTGAGAATTTGGGAGAGAAAGCATCTGTTTTTGTCACGTTTTTTAGTTTTGCAAGGGAGGCTACTAAGCAAAATGGCGAATCCTTATGGCGACAAACTTTTGTTGATTGGAAAAATAATAATACTGAAATTACTCTTAGGGTACGTGTAACGAGGATTTGTAAGTTAAAGCCTTTGTTTTCGTTGACAGTCAAGTGCGTTACCTCCAATGGATAATTCTGCTCGTTGATTGAGTGTTCAGAGCCAGAACTGTCATCATGTCCCCAGTGAAATCGGATAACGGCTAACTGGTATTTGTCTGTCAGTGGTCCACCTGTAACAACTGCGAGGAAATGAAAACTTGTTATTGCCAACAACAACAACAACAACAACAACAACAACAACAACATCAACAACAACAACAATAACAACAACAACAACAAACACCTTTATTGATACTCAAGATCAGATTACAGAAAGATAGAAACTAAATAAGTATATGGAATTTAAGTAGAGTACTGGCTGCCTGGAATAAACAATTAAAATAATATATATGTAACGTTCTAATATTCAAAGTTATCTTGCATCCAACAAATGCTCATGAAAAGGGTTCAAATAGAGTCAACGTAAAAGCACTGTTCTAGAACCCAAACGTTTCTGTATCTACATCTATCTGTATTTTTGATATGAAAATGAAACGAAAATGGTGACATTAAGCCTTTTTATTATTCGTGGTTTATATTAAACCCACTGAATTATTAACGAAAATGGTAAAATATATTTAAAAAAAGAAAGAAAATAGAATCATTGTTACGTTTGACAAACTTTTTTTTGCATCCAACATTTGCTCATGAAAATTATCAAGAATATAGTTAATTAAAAATAGTAAAAAGCACTGTGCTACAAACCAATATTTTTTGTAACTAATCAAATCCTTTAAGGCCGGTTTAAAATACTTTTTTATTATTATTTGCGGTTTATATTAAACAGCTTTAATGCACTGATAAATTATTAACAACAATGGCAAAATATATTAAAAAGAGAAAAAACACAGTCACTTTAATGTCGTTTGACAAATGCTTCCTTCATATCAGTTAAAAATAGTTCAATGCATGGTTGAATATGAATTTTTGTGGCTGAAATCATATAACTCTCCCACGGTGCATAGAATAAGTTTACATTTGGGAAACACAAAAATACGACAAAATTAATAATTGTCAAAAATCAAACAAAACTGTATAAAGAGGCATCAAGGAAGCTAACTGAAGGGAAACAAAAACGTAGGTTAAGGAAATTGAGCAAATTGTGAATGTTTTTAAAATGAACTGAGTTTTGCACTTCTGAAATGGCGATAAGATACGATAAAGCCTTTTCGGAGCCGGTTTACATAGCATGACTGAGTAACCAGTTAGTTTTACTAGTCCTGCTGGATGGGATGCTAGTCCATTGAAGGATGAAAATGGCGACGTTAAACTTTAATTCCGATAAACTCAAAAAACTAAAACTAAAATTAAATTCAGATAAACATCAAGTTTCTTCGTACAATATCTATACATCGTATCATCAACAAAACAGTTGACAAAATAATACTGGACATTGTCTTTTGCATCATTGAATTCTAGAAGGAAACGGTCTGGCAATCATAAAAGAACAATTATTTCGAGTTTAGTTTACAGAAGATGTTTAGTGGAGCAAAAAATGAATGAGACTGTACAAATCCCCCTTTCAAAATTGCGAAATTAACGTAACGCAAACATTTTCTCCAAGCAGTCCCTCATTTTTTCTCTATCGAAGACCTTTTATAATAAAAATTGACAGCATGCTGTGAATTTCAATTTTAATCTTCAAATAAATGTAAACATCGACATTTATATTCCAACAGCAAAACGACAGAGACGTTTTATACCTTTATTAATATTTTTTCGTTGTCTTCTAGTGTGAAATAAAATATAACGGACTGTAAAATTGGAGCTGTCGTTTAATTATACACGTATATTACATTAGAGGTCCATTATTTTTAGTTCAGTTGTCAAAACATGTTCCCTACTCCTGCTTTGTTGAAAGTTATTATTTATTGATCACGGACTCTAGAAGAGTTAACAAGTTTCACTTAATGGAAACTTCAAACACAAAACTGACACAGAGGACCTTGGTTGATTCAATGAACTTGAACTTGAAAGAATGGAAAAAATAAATATGCAAAACTTAGACCGAAGGGAAGCCAGGTTGTCCAGTAACGATAATATGCAAAAGCAACAAAGTCCAATATATACAGATCCGAGTTAAAATACTAAGACTTGAGAAAAATTAAAGAAACAAATTCCAAGGAGAAAATTAATGTACTTTTTTAGGGGTATTGCTATGCTCTTGTTGTAACATAGTTGAATAAAGGGCGAATCAGTAATTTCCTATCAAATATTTGAAATAATTATTTATATAGAAATAATATTTTTTGGTAAATTGTTAGAACTTGAAACTTTTCAGCTGAAGTGGTTGAATAGGCTTTGATGAGGTTATATTTACGCAAACAATTAGAAGGGAGTAAAGCTTGTTAATATCGCGCAAAGACTAATTGTTATGCTACCCATTCACAATATGCTTTATATATAACACGGACCGACTTAGTGAAAACGTAAAGATAAAATAAAATAAAAACAAAAAAACAAACACTGACTGCTCTTGAATACGATTTTGACTGCCATAATGCAAATCATTAAAATACATTCCACAGCCTGTGTAGTGGTTAGACACGCAAATTGAACTTTTCTCAAAACACATCGTGGATATTTGAATATCTTTAATATCCTTGGTCGATATTTCAATATATAACTGTTGATGGTTTGTATTATTCGCGTCTTGATTGCTTTTTTTGTCTTTTGTATTCAAAGCCGAGAATCGTATAATAAAAACAAATGAGTTTTTATTGAAATGACTTTCAAATATATATTCCGTATGTTTACCTGATTCATTCCTTGTTAACGTTACTTGTAGATGCCTCCCATCGTTAGTGATTGTACTGTTGTCGATGTTCACATATTGAAAGTTTATTGGTTCCACAATGTTATCATCCTTCACCTTTTCTGTGTCGATGTCAATCGGAGATTGCAATTTGCCTTCGACTTTGTAGCGATCTTGCCAACTCCGAGGACCTGAAAATATAGTATAATATACATTTCCTTATCGTGTTGATTGAATTAATATTTAATCGTTTGAAACACTGATTGAAGTTGCGAACGCAGCTTAAATTTTGTATCCATATATGCAAATTCAAGGAAGGTGGATTTTAAAGGTGTTTTACTGAAAACATGCTTTCGTGCTGCGAGCAACCGGAGGAAACATGACAAATCAAGTTGAGAAGTTTTAATGAGGAATTTAGTCCTCCACAATAATCGGAAAGCATTGTTTCTATTTGAAGACAAATTGTTAAAATGTCAAAATTTCAACATTCAGGAAAAGTCGAAACTCGTTCAATTTCCCATTCAAGGTTCGAGATTCAGATATAGTGTACACCGCACCACGGGTTTTAATCCAGCGGTTTTTTTCTGGCTATCTATTTGGAATAATTTATTTTCATGGGAGATATATTGACAGAATGCATCATATATAACTCTCGCTGGGAATTTCAACTGGAGATCCAACCGCATATTTAACACCGAATAAAACGATAACAGAACCGGAAGGAAACTGACACTGATTTAAGGAAAAATAAATATGAAATTCCGTCAGGAAAAATTACCCGGTTTTAACTGGCATGTAAACATTTAGTCTTCCACTCTGTTTATTTCTAAAGACGCCGCAATATTAGCGTAATATCGCGATTGGTTTTCAACTTGAATCTTGGACGAAGAAGACAAATTTGGAAACCGTCGTATCGAAAATGATAAAATGAAACAAAATGAAAAAAAAGATCGATTCAAAGATAACCGGGGAACAGCCCGTAAACTGTATAAAAATATATATTTCAACTGGAATTGGAAGGGAGCAGGCAAAAAGTATTGATGAACACTAAATCAACGGGCACGAGTTGTAGATGGGTCTGATCAATGAAACCTAATACATTGAGCAAACGAGGAACGAAACTTTGTGAATCACTTACCGTATCCATTATCAGCATAGCTCCAAGAAGAAGTATTCGCCATTGTACGTAGATATTTTATAGAATACGTTGCCGCAGGCTCATATAAAGGAAAGACTGAAGACGTATTCTCTTTCTGCGAATCAATCCACCGCCTTCGGTTTCACTGCGAGAAGCTCTCTATGCCCGTTTTGAATTAATGAGAATCTATCTTTAGCAAAAGTTGAACATATTCTCGTGAGACGTGACCAATTTGGCCAATAGCCAGCGCACTGCGTAAGAGAATTTGTATAAACAATACTCGAGAGTGCATTATGAATTTATCATTATTATTGTCTACTGGTTTTTCAAATGGTCAGATGCGTGTCAAAGTTATTATCCTTACACATGCAAATAAGGCGCAGAGGTAAGAAAAAACATTCCTGCCAAATCACACAACCATTATTAAATCTTATTAAAATAAAAGCTTTTAGCATACGAAATTGACGAAATTTAGTGGAATATTTATGAGAAAAGTCTGCTTGAAGACATTTCAATAAGCGAACACCCACAGCTTTCAACATTTCAAAATATCTCCAGACGGAATTAATCTAAAGTACATCATTTTTCCCCATAATAAAGAAAAACCTGTCAAAATTTTAGTAAATAAGTAAATACACTCATGCGTGAAGCGCCTTTGTAAACCAAAACTCACGGTAAGTTTTATGTAAACCAAATAAAAATCTACCAATATTTATCTACAAATATTGATCACACGGCGAGTCCACCTATTTTGAAATAATTATCTCGATAATTATGCATGCCACACGATTTTCTCAAAGGCCTCTCTCATTACTTTGAGCGTGGATTCTGTCGGCAATATCATCCATCAGGACTTTATTAATGAGATAAAATGGTCGAGAAAACAGAAATATAAGCTAAAAGGGGACTAAGGCCTGAAAGACAAGAATAACCGAATTTACATAGGAAAACAAAAACAGAATACAAAGAAAATAGGGTGGGAAATAATGATGAAAATAAATATCGGTTATAGGAGTGTTCACTGTTGATCAACATTACGTCACATTTGTTTTGTTATTAAAATTTGCCAACCATTAAACAAAATAACTCTTTGTTTCAACAGCCAATAGTTCTCTGGTTGGCACATTAATAACAATAGGTGACGTAACGAGAAACATCGCTACAGTGCCCCTTTCCAGGCCACCCATATGTTTTATTACTAAATCAGTAGCTGGTCAAATCAACATCAAATTGCGGTTGTTTGATTATAATCAATATATAAACACACTGAAAGAGTTCGATGGGAACTGGGGAGCTCGAGGTAGCGTTCTGGCTGTCATTCAATAACAATAGGGTCTGCTATATATCATATGATTAGCACCGGTTTCAGCATAAATTAGAATAAGGAAGCATAAGGAAAATAAATCGCTCCATTTAGTCCTTTTGTTTGTTCAACTCCTCGAAGCCTACGGCAGGATAACACGCATCAGATTTAGGCCAGGAAACAGTTTATTGCATATTATCGATTTGAATATAGGAACATTTTACATTTTTTTTTTGAGCTAGAAGATATACTAAACTATGACTATTGTCGTAAATAATGTTCGAAAACAATACAGGCCATTATGAAACTCACAATAGCCTAAATTAATATTAGACTACTATCTTCAATAACTCCCCATATCTTCAACCGTCTTTATCCTGAGATAGCTGACGTCTCTCTTCGGACACTGAGATTCGAGATGTCTGAGTTTCGAGCCGAATGACGTACATTTCCAAGATCAATGTAGTTTTTATTGGTCAAACTATGATAATAGAGATATTACTCGATCGGATCATTAGCGCACGTCAATAGTATGAACATTTGCGCGAAGGTTTGTCTCTCTTGGGTTTTCAGAAACTGGCGGCCGACGAGGGACCTCTGTTTTTCTAGCCTGCGAATCAAGCTCTCTGGGGGCGGGGGGAGGGGTATGGAAGGAAAGGAAATACCCCACCCCCACCCCCCGCCCCCAGAGAGATTGCTACGCAGTCTTCTGTTTTTCTCAGGCTCAGTATAACTCAATTCAAGACGCCTCTTATTAAATACGTTTTCTACTGTGGCCTAGGGACATTCGTTTTATAATCTTCCGGAAAACCCATATTTCCTCGTGGTTTATACCGCGCAACTGTGAACCACTTGTTGGCACTGGTAGCGGTTGCCATTCCTAGCTCCGTGGTATCTTTCCAAACGACTTGAGTAAAATGTAAGATCACGCCTCCTTTCGTTTCACCCGTGTTGTAATCAAAGTTTGATTCTTCAGCGTACCAGTCAGCGACCATTTCACGGCACTGAACACAAGTCGGGGTTTTTGGTCCTTGGCACTGTGTCGGCATTTGACTTGGGTCTCCTGGCATGAAATAAGCGAGATTTTCGCCGACACCCTTGCTTTCTATGCTCTGCATGTCATGCTCCATCGTATCTGCAAATTTGACAGGAATTAACATTATGTGGTTATAATTAGCAAGTGAAAATAAACACGTGAGTTATAGCGGCGTGTTTTTGTAATGACTGTTGTCAAACTAAAAGCATACTAATTACCTTGTAGCTAATCCCAATTCACAGACGCAAATAACGAATTGACCAATCACAACTTTTAGCAAAATCATGTAACCGAGGAAAAGCGCAGAAAAAAGCGCGTAATACATGTCTCGATTGGCAGCGTGCTTCCGTGGATTGGGTAGAATTGGGTAGAGCCCGGGGAGGGGGTACTCTCTTATATAAGCATAGTAGGTATGTTTGTGCGGTGTTAAAGGGTATGGTTTTTGAGCCGTTTTGGTCATAAATTGGGTATGTTTTGTGCACTCTGGTCTGCAATTGGGTATGTTTTTTTAGAAGAAACTTTCTTATTTATCGTAAACGGTTTGAACCCAGGAGTATCAGTAGTTCGTCTAGTTTTGTTTGTGACAAAACAGACGAACAAGACTACTCTCGTAGTGTCTCTCTCCACAAAGGAGTGCAAGTGGGTACCGCCAAATCGTTCGGGCAACTTGAAAAAATGTTCCCGGGTAAGTTGCGATAGACTAGCATCCCATCCAGGTGTAGTAGGAATACTCCACATTTTAGAAAAGTATTGATGAACCTTCTGGCTCCTCCTATTCCAATGTCCTGGTCTTCTCTAAAAAGATCACCTGATGGTGTCTTATACAATTACATAAGACATGTCACTTAAATTACAATTTCGCCTAATAGTTACAAGGAATGACACTTACTTTTAATAGCAAGTTGGTCCGCCCATATCTTTGCATCCGCGGCCAGTTCTGCGCTCCATTTCAGAGGTGGATTTCCATGTTTTGCACGGTACTCGTTGTGTGACTCCAAGCAATCCTTTTCAAATCCTGTCATATCTGAAACAACAAAAAGCAAAAGTACGCAAATAAAATACGCAAGGATTTTCGGCAATCTAAACCATTTTGACCTCCTACTTGATACTGAGAAAATTCCAAGATAAATCCAGTCCATCAGACTATTTATTTAATTCGTCCAAAACTAATGGCCATTTCCGGGTTGTTCTGGATTGCCACTGTGCAAATCACAGGCGGTACAATTTTGGAAAGCAAAGAAGGTAAAGGTGTTTCCTGTGGAACAAGTTCCAAGACGGACATTTTGCTTCTTTTATTTCTGCACATGATAGCAAAATACTCCGTCACCGATTTCGTTATTTTTTGTACCAAACGCCTTCCATAAGCTGCCATGTTAGTGTGTACGTTGTACTTATTAGAGACCACGATACCGATCAGTGAAATGTAACGTGACAAATTAATAACTGGAATAATTTTGTGTTACCTTGCGTTCCGCCGGCACCAGGCTGTGCAGGGGTTGGTACAGCTGTGGAGCCTGGTGGTGCTGGTGGTTTTGGGGGTTGTTGGGCTCCAGGTTGAGCAGCTGCACCACCTGCATGTTAGAATATGCAAAGTTTGGATTCATGAGTAGAACTCCCAGTACGCACATTTCCTCCCGTTTCTTTCTAAATCTGGACACATGATTTAGTAGAATGTCTATACACGACGTTTTTAATAACTTTAGAGTGTAAAAAGACGTAAACTAAGGTAGACATGTTAGATGTCAACGAATTTTGTAGTTGAAATCGTTCTCTTTACCTTTATAATATATGACTGAGAAAACCCGAATTACGTTGCCTTTTTGTGTTCAAAATATAACAGATGCATCCCCGTGATCAGTTTCTTTACTGTTTACTGAACAACATATACTCACCAAACCAAACAATCCTTCATCGAGTCATGTATCTAAGTTACTGATTATTATATGAATAAAAACAACATCACAGAATCGGTAGCAAAATTATAGAATCAGGCTAAGTTTGAGATCATATTTAGTTTTCAAAAACATTTTTACGCTATCATTTCTTCACTGGAAAGAGAAGTCTTGAACTCTTTTGTAAAATGAACACTGCTGAAATTGACTGATGTATAAACATATCATTATTTATTCTAATTCAAAGACACCCCGATCAATCTCTGACGAACAAGGGCCTATGCTATATGAAGAACGGAAATCAGTAGGTTTCAAACAGCAAGCCGGTGCCGTCCCGCTTCGTCGATCCCAAGTTGTTCTCCTTTATTCTCTTACCTTTGGGTATTTCACAAATAAATGGTCTAGGAATTACGCCCGGAAGATCATTAAATAGCCCTTGTGTTCCAGGCGGATAATCCTTGGACATTACAACGGCGTTTCCGTCTTCAGAGGGCTGGTACATTTGCCATTTGTCGATGCTTAGCGGACTTCCACTAACCCACTGCCAGTCTCCTTGTTTTTTCAAACCTATGTGCCATTCATTGACTCCCCCCGGAAGGGTGATTTTTTGAATCTCACTATTGACGAACTGCCATTCAGCTTCTGTTTCCATAGAAACTAGATCGCCTCCTTCACCTTTGCAACTGTTTTGGTTCTCGGCCCATGTTTTTCCCGATTCAGAAAATGTGTAGCAGGAGTTAGCGAAACATTTATTTCCGCCTCCTAGAAAAAAGGAACATAAATAAAACAAAAATTACCACAAGTAAAAAAAGCTCATGTTCAGATATAAGTTACACTACAAACATCTGTTATTTATACCGTATTTTATACACAGATGAAATTAGAAACCTAGTTTCGTGAACTTATACGTAAAAGTCATGTTAAGACTTAATAATATACTAATAGACTACTAATGTATTTTAATATTTATATAATAATTTCGACGTAAGAAATAAGTAGCGTCTTATTTCGGTCTAGTGACTAGTCTGAGAAAAACAATAGTTGCGAAACAAAAACATTAAGATGTCAAAGGTTCGGAATTATGCAAGCCCATTAAGACAAACTGGTCACTTATTGGTGCCTCGTCTACTGACAGCATAACACTTTCTTTTTGCTCCAGTAAAATGTAGATCGTTTGCCGTTTAATAAGATAGGAAGTTAAAGATAGGAAGTTAAACTTACAGTACGTCCAAGCGTTAGTTTAATATCCGGGGCTTAGGATGCCATCGATGACTTGCAAGTGCTCAATCCGATAACAAAATATAAAATGACTACTTTGAGGCTTTATAATTAATGAAATTCGACATACATTATCTACTAATTTTGTTGGTTCTCAATTCAGACAAAAAAAATTTGAAGAGTCAACAATCCGCTCGCAAGTTTGGAATTTGGGAAAAATACTTTTTCAGCTAGACGAGGATAAAATTGTTTAGTTGAAGTCACTAATCTAAATTATCTAGCTTTATCTGTGTGGACACAGAGATCATTAAACGATTCCACCGTTTCAGCTTCTCTCAAAGTCTCAAAGCGCTGTATCTCTCTATTGTAAAAATTAAGTTCCAATGTAATTTAGCCGGAACTCCCTTCACAAAAATCTTGTCAATAAACACCCGACGCAGACGACTCGCAATTTACAAATGGATTGTTAGAAGTACTCATTATATGAACGATTCCACCATTTCAGCTTCTCTTCAAGTCTCAACTGCTTATGTATAAATACTGCTTAGACAAACACAATAAAGATAAAAAAGGCAGAGAAGACAACAACAACATAATCATACCTCGGAGCAGTTTGTCTCGCGCGACCCTGATAATGCAGTTGACACGAAGTTTACAATACTTTTGAGGCGGTAACTTTAATCACGGTCTCTATGAGAGCATTGACCTTTTTCAGAAGCTTGGTTGCAGCTGAACACGGTTTTCGACCTTCTAAAGTTCCTGAGGAAATGGATATGACATTAAAAGTTACAACAAGAATGCCTCAATAGCCTATTTTAGTGGACCAGTGATTATGGGGGCGTAGGCAATGGCGATATATATGAAGGTCGCGATGATGATCCTGGTGGCAGTGATGATGGTGATGACGGCAAAGATGATGAAGACAACGGCGACATCACGACGACGATGATGGTGGCCATGACGGCTGTGGTGATGGCGAATAACATTCATGGTGCTGATCGTTGTGATGATATGGTGAAGCTGAGGACGAGGATGATCATGACGATCAAGACAAGGGCCGAGCGATGGTGACTGCGATAAACAATTATTGGATAAGGTTGAGCATGGTAGCGAGAATTATCAAGGTCGAGGTTTGTGTCAGTATCTGCCGAAGCCGAAGGCTGAGGCGGATAACACAAACCGAGGCCTTGATAATTTCGCTATCATGCGAAAACCGAATCCAATAAGTGTTTTATTATACATTTGAAAAGCTAAATCATCATTTCGGGCTTAACTTTGCAGCGTTTTGTCGCTTTTTCCTTCGCGGATTGTGGAGTATTTTAATTTGTTTTTCGTTGTCGCTAAATGAAGCGACGCGTGCAACACGTGCATGACGTCAATCGAGATGCATTGTCTCTAGGTTTGACGCGTAATTTATAATTACATGCATAAATCCTAGTGTCTGTAGGTATGACGCGTAATTACATGCATAAATCCTAGTGTCTGTAGTTATGACGCGTCAATTCGGTGCCAGCGTGAATTAGCTGTATGCTCTCAGCCAATGGGAATAGAGATAGTGAGCAAAATGTATAATAATAATAGTGATGAGTTGTTGAATGCAGTAATGGTTATGATGATTATGGTGACGATAATGATGATTTCGAGGTTGATTGTTATTGTGAGGGCAATTATGATGTGGACGGTGGTGATAATACAGTTATGGCAATTATATCGATAAAGGAGACGGATAAGTTAATTTCCGGCAAAATATATCTCAATTTATTTGAGGGGTGTAGCAGCGTTAAAATGGATAACAGGGCTCATGTATATACGAAAGGTTCGTATGAATAATGCGCTTAAATTAAAACTTTGTAAGATGAGATGTGGCGAGAGGGGTTATGTGGACGAGATACGAATAAGTGACCATGTTTGGAGGGCATCAATTACTTAAATGGACAATCGCCAGTGCAGGTTAAGTACAGCCCCGTATAGCACAATAATGTTACATATCATTTTGAAAATTAAATAAAACTCCTACGAAATAATATTTAGATCGAAGGAAACCTCGACATAATAATTTAGTAGGGTAGAAAAATAAGCGAACAATAATGCGTTTGTAATATACGACACTCATGGTAGCACCGAGGAATACTGAATATATAAGATGTAGGTAAAGGTAAAGCCGCACACGGGCCAACTAGGAGTATTGCTACTCCCCCTGGATGGGATGCTAGTTCATCGCAGGTTAGCCCCCAGCATTTTGTCGCCGGTACCCATTTATAATCCTGGGTGGAGAGAGGCACTGTGAGAGCTAAGTGTCTTGCCCGGAACACAACACAGTGACCAAGGCAGGGCTCGAACCCAGATCGCTCGATTCGGAGTCCAACGCTCTAACCATTAGGCCACCGCGTCTCCCACATATAGGATTTGTCGGCAGTTTATTCCCGACTATTCCCCACTAGTACTGTCTCAGACAATATCCTCGTATGGTAACAGTAGCAGGGTATTTTTTCCTTTGTATTTTTGGTCTGCCGGCACTGAATTAATGTTCGCTTCTTATCGATATTCAAAGCAACACCAACATGTACACGGTTGAGCTACTTTTCTTCTTACATTGCCCTCAAAATAAGTAAAACTGTTGGGATTATAGCCAGATTGCGACATTTTGTCCCTATACAGACACTTTTAATGATCTATCGATCCTTGATTCTACCCTACCTAACCTATGGGATATGTGTATGGGGCCACGCTGCTAAATGTCTTATCAACAAGCTTATAATCCTCCAAAAACGTGCTCTTCGGCTTATATACTTCACTGCTAGAAATGAACATGCTATTCCATTTTTCGTTAAATCTTCGATTCTACCCGTAACAATGATCTATTACGAAGCTGTCACGAACCTAATGCACGACATATCCCATGGATCTGCACCGTCACCTATTCGAGCTTTCTTCATAAAATCTAATGAAGTCCACCGATACAATACTAGATACGCAGCAAAAGGTAACTATTTTCAGAAAGATGCTAAGCTGGAAATTCAAAAACGTTCATTTTCCCGTTTTGGAACTTTAGTCTGGAACAATATCGCACCTACCCTGAGAGACAAACCTAAACCTCAATTTTCCGAAAAACAATTCGCAACCATATGTTTGATATACTCTCAGCTCAGGACGACTATGTTGAAGTCAATTCCCTCATAGATAGCCTTAAATCTCTTTCTTAATTTTGTTTGATTAGTTTTGTTTTGTTAGTTTGTTAGTTAGTTTTCCTTTCTCTTCTCTACTTTATACAGAAACAAAATTACTACTTTAATTTCTTTGTTCTACGCCATTATATAAATTGATAATTTTCTTCTTGTTATTTATTACTAAAACCCTACTGTTAGCTACCCTTCTTATAATTTGTTTTTCGTCACCTCCCGCCTCGAATAGCCCTGCTAATTTGCGGGAGGTGAAAATCATTGTATTTTAACCAAAGAGTTAATAAAGCTTGTTGTTGTTGTTCCGATGTGAGAATGACTTAGCCCCCGTAGAAAATCGTATAACTAACCTTTTAGATAATGTCCTTATTTCCTTTCACTTCAAAATATAATTTTAAAATACTTACCAGCTGCTGACATCTGTTTCTGGAGCGTTTGACCTTGATTTCCTTTTGGCAGTGAAGCCGGCGGCTGAGCCAACATTTTCCCATTTTCCATTTTACCAGGTGCTTGTGGATCACTTGAACCTCCGGGAACTGAGCACGCGAGGGAAAAAGATACATTTAAATTTAGAGGTTCTATAACAAATCTCATTTTTCTGGTTTGATTGATATAACCCAATTAAACAGCTGACCTAGGGATTGGTTCAAGGGAGCCAACAATCCAGCGATCTATCGATCTACCAATCCAGCGATCTATCGATCCAACGCTCCAGCGATCTACCGATCCAACGGTATATCGAACTAAGGATCTATCTAACTGACTACATGTACTCAGTACTAAACGTGGAAAAAAGTTGTTGTTGTGGCTGTTGTGCCACAACGGGAAACACAACGCCTACAAGTCTATCAAGAAACGTGCCACATTTGTTATAATGTGGATCCTATATATGTAAACGTCTAAGCAGCGAAATAAGTGGAATAACTATTTTAAAATTAGTGGTTATACTGGTATCTCTCTGTATTCAACTTCATATTTCAGTGTAGCTATGATTCGCTATAAGTTCACAATAGCGCAAGATTTTGATGTTACAGGCAAGCAAAAATGAACTAAAATATATACATATCCTTGCATTTACAATAATATCGCCATTGGCTTACTATTTCTTGTGCAATTACAACTGTCTTTTATTACATGTTGAAAGTCTACTCATGTAATATTTATTGTCATCAGATCTTTCCCTTGTTCAAAAAATTATCAATTTTCCCTCCAATAGATGCTATTTCAGGAAAATGTAAAGGATCTAGTTCGTTTCACCAATCAAATAATATAGAGGAAACATAATAAAAGGCAATTCATTGCTGACATGAAATGATTATTCGAAACCAAAAGGGATGTTTAAAGCCCGAGTCATTCAAGAATGAAACTGAAACTCTCATACGCTTTCATCGAGTTTCATGCGCTCTCATCGAATTTGAACCGGTTCAAGTTTTTCTTGAGAGTCGTCGAGAGTTTTCTCTCGTTTGGCCCGCGGGCTTGATTACGGTCGATGAGAGTTGAAGAGAGCCAACTCTCGACAACTGTCACCCTCATTTGGCTTGGGCTTAAAGTGCAACTAACCCCCAAATTTGTTTTCTCTCATTAAAATCTATCTATTGCCCCGATCACGTCTGCGAAAAAATTATCGTGATTGATAAAATCCCCGCGTTTCTACAGTTGTTTAAGCTTTCCATGTTCACCACCGCGCAAATGGGAGTCCTGGGTCGAGCAATGTGACGTCAAAGCAGGAGTGTGATTTATCATGTTTACAAGCATTTGACTGGGAATCCTTCGAGCGTAGATATTCTTTTCGTTATTTCCGAGCCGTTTTATTTTCGAAAGCCACAGAATTTTAACTCAAGCTAGATATGTCATCTAGTGACTCAAATTCGGAGTCTAGTTACAATTCGGAAGACTATGACACAAAAATGTTGAGGTCGAAGTGGAAGATGCACGGGTCGCAAGCTTTCCGTGATGATCGAAGCACACAGATGGGATGGCTTTCGCTTATGCCGACGAACCGTACGTGGACGAGGAATGGCTGAAGAAATACGAAAAGGAGGAAGACGAAGAAGACAAGAAGCTAGAGGAAGCAATTCAAGCTAGACTTGACGGCAAAGAAAGAGTGGACTCTTGGTTAGTCTTATCACTAATACTTGTCAAACCAGATGTAAACAAATAGACTCGCAATCGATACTTCAAGCAGCAATGAGTAAGATATCTTCTTGGATGAACTGCCCGGTCACCTGGAATGGACAACTAAATGCGAAAAGGAGGTCAAAGCGAACGAAGAGTAGAAAAGAAAGCACAAAGGACCGCTTAGATAGCACAGAGTGAAGAAGTCAGTCAATGGTAAGCAATTATTGTCACCTATAGTACTCCCATGCATCGATATGTGCGAGCCGAATGATCATTTATATTTTTGCTCTAGCGAGTATGTATTTTGTAAAGCAATGGTTATTCTGTTAATTGCCAGCTTTTCACCATTTAGAGGGTTTTGATTTTTACAAAAGCCAAGTAACTGTCGCAGTTTTCTCTCGCTCGCAGCTTTTTTCGATCGATTGAAAATCGGCTTGCTCGGGGCTGGAAATTGAAGCCATAAAAAACAAGCTGAAAGGAAACAAGCCACATCACTACAGTTTTGACATCCTCAAACGTTTGTCGTTGCTACTCCAAATAACTACCATAGTGAACTAAGTTAATTTTGAAGTAAAAACCGTCAAATAAATAGCACTTTTTAAACCTCGATAAGCGAAGTGGACCTGTTCCCTCTGTAGTCCGCATTGATATTACGATGAGTATACGGTTTATCGCACTGCTTATTTCCCGGCCTCAGAAAAACTTTTGGAGTTCAAATCTTTTGTCATTTTTCCTATTTTATCCTTCGAGATAAATTCGTCTTTGACTTTCATCAATATTCCTGAAATTGCTTCGCACGAGGGTGAAATGTTAACGCCATTACAGATGCGCGATACTACGGATGAATGGTCGGATTCTACGCTCGCGCTACTGAATTTCATGGGCTTACATTTCTGGCTATAGCGATGGTAGAGATAGGTTCTCGGTAACATTTGGTCGATGGCTAGTTGGGTTGGCTTCGTCCGGGTTAAATAGCCTTTGGAAGTCAGCCTGCTAGAAGTGCGCGGACAAATTCTAGACGGAGTTCTTGAGCAATGGCTCTCACAGTCCCACCGTCTTTGTCGTATTTTCTCGACGTTTGGTCTAGAATGGTATAGTATTAATACCTTTCTCTAAATCTGGGGTGTTACTGCAACGGCCAATAACGCACCTGGAAGGCGTTTCTGCACACTTTTCGAATGTGTATCGCATCTTCCTGAAGGAAATGAGTGGACGTGAAGGATCCAAGGCTCCTGAGTTGACGTCACTAGCCGCTAAATTCATTCCCAGTCAAAAACGCGGCCGTGAACAAAAATGGCAGCGTTTTGGTCACTTTGCCGGGGCACAGAAAATCGAGGATTCAACCAAATCCAAAAAAAATTTCGCAGTTAAGTTTCAAATAACAAGTACATTTATTTAAACGAATAAAATTTTTTGGGGTAAGTTGCACTTTAAGCTTGCGGTGCTTAGACGCGTGGCTTTAAAAGTTTGTTTGTTTGTTTTGTTGAAAGTAAACAATAGGTTAGATACTCGAAGCAATTTAAACAATTTGCTTTGGGAACTGATCACTAAAATCACAACGATGCACATATTCACAGTCAGCATGTAAAGCGGCTAAAACCCCGGTTAAACCCGTAAGAACCGATGAGAGAAACTATATGCTAACTTTACAAGTTCCTTCGATCCCTTGTGTTGGAACGGAATCCACTGTGCACATGCACAATGCATGACGCTTGCATGCTTCTTCACTGTACTTCGCTTTAAATCTTCAGCATAGCAGCAAGCGTTCAGTGTTACAATCAATTACATGTAAGGTGCTGAAGAGTTTTTTATTCGATTCAATGGTATTGTAATGAAAAGTTGGCACTACATGTATATATTTAACAATTATTCCATGAGCCCGCGTTGGATATGAGAGGATAAATAGCCAACGAGCGCGTAGCGCGAGTTGGCTATAATCCTCTCATATCCAACAAGGGCAAATGGAATAATTGTTTTATTAAAAACTTCACTAAACTAAACTTCGGTATTACTTTATCAATCGACTGAGTGAATTTTCAGTTCAATCTAAATGAAGTATGATTTGTATGAAAACGGCGGCAAAAGGCTGGCGCGGTCTGCCAGTTCAGTTAGCACAGTGAATGAAAAGAGAGCAAAGCAGAATTTTAATCTTCGCTCTTTGTCTTCTAAAGTTTCGTATATTCTGGGAAATTGTGCAAATGGTTTAGCTTAAGTGTCATTGTCAGTAAGGACCAGGCAAGGTCCACGGATCGAGGTCGGCGGATTCCCTCCAAATTTTCAGCATTTATTCTCTATCAGATAAGATTACGATCGGTGGTATTCTTAGTAAAATACAATAAATTCCTTCGAATTTTGACCACCCCCACGTTTTTGGTGCTATTTCGGCAAAATGAGACGGGACATTTAGGTCAACTTCCACAACTAATTTTGCTTACTTCACATCGGCCTTATTTATTTGTACGAACTGTACATATTGTCCGGCATACAAACAGCTCATGTCTGCAATATAAATGATTTTGGATAAAACAGCTTTACTTTGGAGCGGTTCCAAATATTACCACTTCGTGGCTATCGGATGTAAGACGAATTTTGGTAATTTTCAAAGCTGATTTTTTCCAAAGTGCGGCAGTTTATTTTCAAATCAAACCTATTTTTTATTAGTCTGTCTGTAGGTCTTTACAAATCCGCAAACTCTCATTTGGCAAGTTAAAATCCCGTCGCGTGAGCTTTCTCACGAGTCACCCAATTTGACCTAATTTGCACTGATTGCTGTTTTTCCCGGAAACTTTTCACGTTTTAGTTGTTAAATATTGCAGGTGTTTATTATCTTCTTTAGTATGACTGAGAACAACACTAGACTACTTTTTCAGCTTAGTGGGCATACTTCACTTCAGTATTTTGTTATATATATATTTTAAATATGGAATATTATATGAGCTCCTGTTATGGCGCTGTAACCCAAACATTTTTGTGTAGTCCAAAACTGACAACAAAGAGGGAAAGGAAATTATGAACAAGATGGCAAAACGTCAAACACTTCTTTGAAATATTCGAGCGGTTCTGCTATTTTTCAGAATTTCAGTTCATAAAAGCCTATCCCTTATCTGATGTGACCCGTGGCTAACAGCTGTTGTCAATTACCTTGTTTATGTCAACATTGTAATTTGATGCGGTTCTACTTCAGCTGTTTACAACATGAATGTTACGTTAACTTGTTCGTTCAGTTCTCCTGATTCTGCCTGTAGTTTGGAGGGCACAGGGTCACAGATTGTACCCCTGTTGGCTTGTAATTTGGACATGACTCCACATCTACTAAGCCTGGGGATGAGCTCGGGACAGCAGCGATCCGAAGACGAGAACGATAATGAAGTTGGCCTGATCCTAAATCGAGCTGGATACTTTGTTGTTACCGATGAAGAGAAAATTGTAATGACAATATGCCCGAGACATAGAAAAAAGCTGACAACAGACTGGGCTGGCAGAAAGAGCAACACATGCTCGTATCCAACCCATCGAGGGCCGCGGAAAAGCATACAGAAACCGCGCCGTGTAAACGCCACCTTGTCGGAAGAAATCTATCAAATTCACCATGCCACAGTTCCCATCGGCTCAGGTAAGTACAAATTATGTGCTGCCAGACCGCAGCCAATAATCCTCAGAGTTGAGGGATATTAAGCTTGACTGGTAAATGTAAATTAAATCTTTATTTCAAAGGTGGTTATTTTATTTGTTGCCTTGTCTTCGAATATCCCCAATATAGTCTTCTTCGCAGTAGCCTGAGATCAGGCTCCGAGAAAAATCGCCGAGTGCTGCCTGGGGCGCAGCCGTTGTTGGGGTCGTCACGCAACGCTTATCCCTCACCATAAACGGCTGTTTTATCGGTAAAAACGTGACGGTTTGCCGAAAAGCTGCTAGATTGTTTCAATTCTTGTACTAGGATGTCTGTCGTAATTATAATGCAGTTTTTTCGACATTTTTTTCATATCGTACGCTTATTCTTCGCTGAAACCGTGTTTTAATTTGATGTCTGGTGTCTCTCTTTGTCACGCAAGCGTGACAGAGAGAGGGTCAGAACTTAACTGGACTATAAAGTGTCTGATTGTTGTTATTGTTAATCTATTTATCGTTATATTTATAACAGCTGTGTGTTCGACCTGCCGCGGAGCACACTACAAATCCCGTAAGGGTGCCTTTTTCATGTCTGGAGAGCAGGTAAGCTAATTCACATTGGCCGTTCATAGCTTGATTGGCCTGTTTAGCTGTCACTTCATGAATAGCTAATACGTATAACTGACCATATAACCAGAAGGTTCTTTTATGCAGCGCTTAGGGGCCTTCGCATCTGTTACGAATAAAAATAATTAAAACTGATATTACCTTTGTTGCTTTTCGTATCTTTTCTTCAAGGGGCGGCCATTTTGAATAACATAGACGCGGTCGACTTTCATGAGGACTGGAACCAAGTTGTAACGTTGGCGATTCCTAGGAGTTTTCCGATCGCGCGCCGAAAATGTTTACTCTACTAGAGTTTCCGAACGGTAACTTGGTCCCAGTCCTAACGAAAGTCGACCACGCCTAAATTATGGGCGCCGCTTGAACACACGAACAAGACACGAAAAATAACAAAGGTAATCAAGTTTTTATTCATGTTTTATGTGAGGGCCCCCTGTAGCAGTGGCTAGGAAAGGCATGTAGAGTTTCCACAGTTACATGTATAGGAGATATTTGTGGAATTGTTAATGATCTTGTCCATAATTTGCTAATCCATCTGATTACACTTTAGCATCTTCACTCAGACACCTTGGTGATTGGAGACGACATCCAGGAGTCTGATGGTACCACTGTCTCTGTCATTACTGTTTGTGAGGAGAGCACAATGCCAGCCACAGTGGGCGCAGAGGTCGCCAGCACTGGTGAGGAGTCAGAAACAGTTTCTTCGCAGTCCCAATCGTCCCAAGCCTCGATACCAGAAGAAGAGATTAGTATATGGATTGACGAGATGGAGGAACAAAACAGCAAAAGGCAGAAATTGAACGAAGCTGTCCACAGCATATCAGGTGGCCGCTACAGCCCTGTGATGTCAACCCTGAACACGAGCTGGGACGACGTCTCCCGACACTCAGCAGCGATATTACATCCGCAAAGCCAAGGAGACCATAGCGACCTCATTGTCTGTCATCACTCCTGGCCAAGAGGAACTGGTTTGGAAGGCGCTACAAACGGAGGCACTTTTGAATGCAGACAGAGACAACCAAGGAAAGCGGAAGCATTTTGATCCTAGCTCTGGTCTTGTCGACATTTTGATCAAAGTGTACGAGCAGGCAGGTCACTGGCAAACAAAGCGACGGATCCTATCCCTCTTTGCGGACGACTTTTCACGAGCTGAGCTTCAAGAAATGATCCATGGGATCTCCAAATGGCGCATTGACCAAGCTCGACAGCATGCAACAGAAGCCGGGAAAGGCCAGCCACTTCCTGAAATTCCTAGTTTCCGTACGAAAATTGACCGCGAAAAAGTGGATCATTTTATTGAGTATATCTCCAGACCAGAATTTGTCCAGGATGTGGCGTTCGGGACAAAAACTCTCAAGCTTGACTCGGGAGAGAAGATCATCATACCAGCGGTCATTAGGACTGTCATCCCTTCACGCATCATAAGACAATATGTAGACTATTGTAAATAACAAGAGTTCGAACCGGCGGGCCAGCGTTCTCTCTACCGGATGATTGAAGTATGTTCGGCCTCCATGCAGAGATCCCTTCAGGGACTTGACAACACCACTGGGGAGGGTGCTGAGGCGTTTGATCAAGCCTTTTCTATGTTGGAGGGCTTAGCAGATAATGGTATCAACGTATCTGCCACTCAGAAGCTACTAAAGGATGGAAAAAGGTACTTGAAGAATGATTTCAAGACACACATCGGACGAGGGGAACAGTGCAGTGATCACTGCACGGTCCACGCACTAAATGATAATAATGCCGGGGAGTTCAGAGGGGAATGTGATCACCAACACAGCTACGAATGTGAACGCTGCGAAAGTCTGGAAGGAGTACTGGGAGAGGTGGCAGAGATGCTAGCTAGATAAAGTGAACATGCTGGAAGAGGAGAAGGATAGGCTGAGGTTTGAGTATACTGAGAGTGTGCGTAACATAAAAGCGTGGAAGGCTCACTTGCTACGGTCAAGTAACCAGGACGAAGCCAAGCAACATGCCCTCCAGAAGCTAGACGAGAACTCGTGTCTTGTTATAATGGACTGGGCAATGAAGTTTCTGCCTGTGCAATACAGAGAACAGATGAGTGACTTTTTTGGGAAGAGGGGTAGGAGCTGGCACATCAGCGCTGTAATCACTAGAGCAACTGTGGAGAACAAGTATGAACTGGAGTGCTTTGTACACATTTTCAACAACTGCACCCAAAACAGCTTTGCAGTTCTGTCAGTCATAGAGGACTTGCTACATAAGGTCAAACAAGAGTATCCAGTTGTAACAACAGCCTACCTTCGATCGGATAATGCTGGATGCTACCACAATGGGCCTCTGTTGCTAAGTCTTAGAGAAGTTGGGGAGAGAACCGGTGTCAGGCCAGCGCGATATGATTTCTCAGAACCACAGGCTGGTAAGGATATCTGCGATAGGAAGACTGCTGCGATGAAGGCACACATAAAGCGCTGGGTCAACGAGAGGCACGACGTCGTCACAGCTGAGGATATGAAGGCAGCATTAGAATCGCATGGTAGTATCAAAGGATGCCGGGCTGCGGTCGTTGAGGTGGACACGACAAGGGTGAGAAACAAAGATAGCAAGATACCAGGCATTAGTGTGTTGAACAACTTCCAGTACGAGAACGGTGGCATTCGAGTATGGAAAGCGTACAACATCGGCCCTGGGCGCCTGATCCCCTACAGCGATCTCGGAGTTGCATCACAAGGAGATACAGGACGATCCAGCCTTTTGGTCAAGCTACACAGATGGGAAGCGTGGGTGAGAGCGTCAGGCACAAGTCTGAGATCTACTCTTGCCAGGAGACTGGATGCGTCCTGACGTTCAAGACCCAGGCAGAGGCAGACAACCATATGGACACGGGCAAGCATCCGCCTTGAGGTGGACTGCGAGTCCATGTATGATCGCGTTAGAAGGAAATGGGCGGGAATGGTGACAGGGGTGACGTTCGCTCCGGATGTGCCATCAACCTCATTGCAGGGTGAGGATAATAGCAGCGCTGCCAGAGCACCTGCACCTAGACCATTGGGATGGGCTCTGAAGGTAACAAAACGACCCACCAGGATGACTGATAACGTCAAGACATTCTTGATGAAGAAATCCGAAGAAGGTGCAAGAACTGGAAACAAGGCCGATCCTGTGCAGGTAGCGAGGGTAATGAAGTCTCTCAGAAATGAGGACGGACAGCCCACCTTTAAGCCTGAAGAGTGGAGGACTGCGCAGCAGATCAGCAGCCTGTTCTCACGTCAGACAGCGGCGCAGCGTCATAGGGGTATCGATGCTGAGGAAATCCCTGAGGAAGACATCGAGGCCGCAGAGTCGGAAATGGCCTTGGACACCCCTAGAAGTTTGGTGATGGATGACATGGGCAAACCAAGCCATCCAATCATCGTGGGCGCCAGCAATATCTGCGAACTTGTAAAAAGCAAAAATCTTGACTCACTCAAACTGGCAGTCCTAAAAGAAATCTGTGAGCAGCTACAACTGACAACAATTGGACCGCTGTCAAGGAGAAAGACCTTCCTTGGCGCCATTGAAGCATCTTCTGAGAGTTGTACATGCTTTCAAAAGTAACGTTACATAGTTTTTGTAAGAAAGATCTTGGAGGGGGGGGGGGGGGGGGGCAGGGAGGTACTCTGTCAGACGTCAGTTTAATTGTCCCAAGAGCACCTATGCCTTGGTATTTCTACCCCCATCTTCTCCATTGGGGTATTTAAGATAGGTGCAGGGAGACTCTGAGATTACAGGATTTGTAGATATATGTAAAATCGTAAGGAATACGAGAATACCCACTGGCCGGTTTTTAGACTGCGTAGCTTTTTTGGCGCGCGAATTCGGCATCGCGAAGTAACAAAACCGCCAGCTACGCAGGCTAGCCAGTCAGGCTGTTTTGTTATTTTAGGTATCAAAAGTGATTTGCGAAGTTTGATTGTTACCCCCAATTGTGTCCAATATTCCTTACTGTCACTAATTGTTCAACAATGAACATGGATTAATCAGCTTTAGTACCATCCATTCCGCTATGTTCTGGGGTTCTGTCACGCCATCAGACAAGAAACTATGTATTGCGTTACAAATTAAATACCTTATATGTGTATCAAATTCGATTCAAAATTTGCATATCCGTGTTTACTGTACTTCATGACATAATTTAATTTTCGAATGGCATTTCCTCTCGCGCCGAATCGGCAACATGTTTGCCTTTCATAATAAACATGTGAAGAAAACATTATTAAACTCTGTCAGTCTTGAAAACTTTGAAATTTCAGTTTACTAATTTACATATCCGTGTGTAGTCAAATGATAGAATTCGATTCTCGAACTGACACGTTCGCCATGAATTTGTGGACTTTTAACGTGTGAAAAATCAAAATAACTTAACTTTCAAAGTCAAACTAGAACTCGTGCAAACTGTTTCATGACGTGTAGGGTCATAATCGATTTTAAACAACACATGCGTGAAGTTTTTCCGGGAAAAATGGGCATAATGCAAATTTGGTCAAATTTTAAAGGAAGTTTACTTGTCAAATGACAAAATACTGAAGTGAAGTATGCCCACTAAGCTGAAAAAGTAGTCTAGTGTTGTTCTCAGTCATACTAAAGAAGACAATAAACACCAGCAATATGTAACAACTAAAGCGTGAAAATTTTCCGGGAAAAACAGCAATGATGCAAAATAGGTCAAATTATGCAAATTAGGTCAAAGTCGTGATTCGTGAGAAAGCTCACGCGACGGGATTTTAACTTGCCAAATGAGAGTTTGCGGATTTGTAAAGACCTACAGACAGCCTAATAAAAAATAGGTTTGATTTGAAAATAAACTGCCGCACTTTCGAGAAAATCAGCTTTGAAAATTGGCAAAATTCGTCTTACATCCGATAGCCACGAAGTGGTAATATTTGGAACCGCTCCAAAGTAAAGCTGTTTTATCCAAAATCATTTATATTGCAGACATGAGCTGTTTGTATGCCGGAAAATATGTACAGTTCGTACAAATGAATAAGGCCGATGTGAAGTAAGCAAAACTAGCTGTGGAAGTTGACCTAAATTTCCCATCTCATTTTGCCAAAATAGCACCAAAAACTTGGGGGTGGTCAAAATTAAAAGGAATTTAATTTATTTTACTAAGAATACCACCGATCGTAATCTTATCTGATAGAGAATAAATGCTGAAAATTTGGAGGGAATCCGCCGACCTCGATCCGTGGACCTTGCCTGGTCCTTACTGACAATGACACTTAAAATGGAAAGATCAGAAATAATTGTGGAGCTGAACATTATATTCATTTTACAAGTTGAATGGACAGCTGAACGGGTTGTTTACGGCGAGCAAATCGTGCACGACTACAGAATTGTGTTGAAACCAGCGAAACTGAGCAAGTTAAAATCAAGTTCACTGAAGTAAAAAGCAAAGGGAAGCGTCAATATCTACATGGATGGAGAGAAAAAGAGTGATCTTCGAAGAGAATTCCACTGTGAAGTGATCTTTGATTGTACCTGACCATCACGAACGCTTGATGAACTGTCGTACTGATGCTTCTTCTCCGATATTTAAGATTGTACTGATTTTAAAAGCTTAGTCCAGCTGGAATTGACAAGCCTCTTCGAAACACAAGGTAACAATACTGAATAGGCTAAGCTTAAACTTGTGTTGTAAACATGTTTTCATTCATTTTGAACGAATTTGTGCAGATTTGTATTGCGAGTTATCGAATTTTCCCGTAAATTGTTTCAGACTTCCTTTAGTGCTCGTTCAGTTGCATTTGTAGTACATTAATTACAGACATTTCCCATTAAATTTTCGTTCAAAATTTTGCTGCATTTTCTATCAGTTCTGTTACTTCGTCTTCAGTCAATTCTGCCGCGAAACAATTTTCTCCGGCGGCCATTGTTCCTTGGAGAGAGAACAAATTCAGCTCTCTTTCTCGCTGACGCGTTCATATTTGTCGGAGCAGGTATATCAGCTGTTAGACTGTCTCCGTTAACCAATCAAAAAGCTAGAAATCCAATATCCGTGGTCCAGTTTTTAATAAATACCTGATATGATTCCACAGCATAACATCAACGTATGTACTACAATCCACCTCATCCTGTAATTACAACGTTTAAAATGAGTTATAAGGAGTTCAGTATAAATAATCAAAAGTCGATTTTTTTAAATGACCGTTGACCTACGAAGGACGATTATTCTAAACGTAAAAGGCTGGAAATACCTGACCTGCACTGATCTGAAAAGCCTTTTGTAAATGATGTTAAAACCTAACTGTGTGCTAAATTTGGTTCCATTGTCTTTCTTGTCACCAGAAATATATCAAATAAACTATATTTTTCAGTTCAGTTCATCCTCTAGTCTATGCCCTAGAATTGTAAGAGGAAACTGATCAGTAGCAGGTGGGAAAATACTTAAAAATACGGCTACTTTTGCAGGCTACTCTGTTAGTCTACGCGTGAGGCGGTTTGGAGGCGCGTTAGTGTAATGATTAGTGTGTTAGAATCTGAATAGAGGGCTGTGGGTTCGAGAATGTATATCAGCGAAGTTTTAGGGCAAACCTGAAAAAACCTGGAGATGAACCTGGCATCCCATTCAGGGGGAGTAGTAATACTCCTAGTCGCTTCGTGCTACAAACCGGAATTAAGCCGTCAGGAATATGAGTATATCAGCGAAGTTTTAGGGCAAACCTGAAAAAACCTGGAGACGAACCTGGCATCCCATTCAGGGGGAGTAGTAATACTCCTAGTCGCTTCGTGCTACAAACCGGAATTAAGCCGTCGATGCTGACGAGCCTTATAATGTGGATCCTATATATGTAAGCGTCTAAGCAGCGAAATAAGTGGAATAACTATTTTAAAATTAGTGGTTATACTGGTATCTCTCTGTATTCAACTTCATATTTCAGTGTAGCTATGATTCGCTATAAGTTCACAATAGCGCAAGATTTTGATGTTACAGGCAAGCAAAAATGAACTAAAATATATACATATCCTTGCATTTACAATAATATCGCCATTGGCTTACTATTTCTTGTGCAATTACAACTGTCTTTTATTACATGTTGAAAGTCTACTCATGTAATATTTATTGTCATCAGATCTTTCCCCTTGTTCAAAAAATTATCAATTCAAAAAATTATCAATTTTCCCTCCAATAGATGCTATTTCAGGAAAATGTAACGGATCTAGTTCGTTTCACCAATCAAATAATATAGAGGAAACATAATAAAAGGCAATTCATTGCTGACATGAAATGATTATTCGAACACAAAAGGGATGTTTAAAGCCCGAGTCATTCAAGAATGAAACTGAAACTCTCATACGCTTTCATCGAGTTTCATGCGCTCTCATCGAATTTGAACCGGTTCAAGTTTTTCTTGAGAGTCGTCGAGAGTTTTCTCTCGTTTGGCCCGCGGGCTTGATTACGGTCGATGAGAGTTGAAGAGAGCCAACTCTCGACAACTGCATGTCATCCTCATTTGGCTCGGGCTTAAGCTTGCGGTGCTTAGACGCGTGGCTTTAAAAGTTTGTTTGTTTGTTTTGTTGAAAGTAAACAATAGGTTAGATACTTGAAGCAATTTAAACAATTTGCTTTGGGAACTGATCACTAAAATCACAACGATGCACATATTCACAGTACATGTAAAGCGGCTAAAGCCCCGGTTAAACCCGTAAGAACCGATGAGAGAAACTGGCGGAGAAAATATGTAGGTTACCTTAAAGTAGTGAATATATAGCCTCACCTGTCTAGCTAGCAATTGTTGAGATGATATTTGTTTAGTCTTGCGTTCGGTCAGAGAGATGAAACAACCCAGTTATTTTGTCTGCTTTTAGTATAGGTGATAATTCTGTCACTTCATGAAAATATTATAATGACTAAATAAACTGTTATGTACCTGTTCAATTGTTGAGCAATTTGGTTATTTTCGCAGTAAAAACACCACTTAATTGTTCTGAGTTAATTTTGAGTTTAACTACAGCTCATTTATAATCGACGTGGTAGCAACTATCCGGTTTCAATATCACCACTTTTTGAACGCCAATCTCTCTTTGTGTTATTTGGTTTATCTGTTCTTATTTCTTGTTCTTACAGGTGCTTCTAACATGTATTGGTTTGTAACTGGTGGCGCTCTGATGAGTTTCAGTAGATTTTCAACTCGTTAATCTTAACCATTATGCAAACAGATAATGAAAGAAAAAAAAAACAGTGGCCCGAAAAAAATTCGTCTTGAAGTATTTTCGCTCACAAGAGGGGATCCTCCCCTAGATCCGCCACTGGAAATAATATGGTAGCATTCTCCCGACTGGCTGTCATTCATCAATAAGGTCTGCTGTATATCGTATGATTAGCACCAATTCCTAAACATTGTTTTCCATTTCACGTTTATCTTAGCAAAAATCAGCAGAAGGAAGCACAAAGAAAATAACTCGCCGCATTGAGTCTTTTTGTGTGTTCAACTCCTCGAAGCCTAGGTAGAGTAAAATGCATCAGATTTAGGCCAAGACGCAGTTTATTGCATATTATAGAATATAGAAATCTGATACATTTTGTTTGTGAGATACAGAGGTTAGATACAAGAGAGGATGTTCTAGATTACTCTCTCTTGACTATGACAAATTAAGTAAATAATGTTAGGACTGTCAAAGGAAAAAAAATACAGGCCATTATGAAATAAGAAATAGCCTCAATTAGACTAGTCTCCTACGTAGCCGTTATTTGGGTCGTCACGCACTACAAATGACGGCTGCGTAGGAGACTACAACTATCTCCAATAACAACCGTTTGGCTATCTCAACTTTATCCGGAGTAGGCTGTCGTCTCTCTTCGACTGAGATTCGAGACGTCTGAGTTTCGAGCCGGAATCCCATACTGATGATGTTTAGCAGACGAAATTTAATGGAACTGGGGAGCTCGAGGTAGCGTTCTGGCTGTCATTCAACAATAGGGTCTGCTATATATCATATGATTAGCACCGGTTTCAGCATAAATTAGAATAAGGAAGCATAAGGAAAATAAATCGCTCCATTTAGTCCTTTTGTTTGTTCAACTCCTCGAAGCCTACGGCAGGATAACACGCATCAGATTTAGGCCAGGAAACAGTTTATTGCATATTATCGATTTGAATATAGGAACATTTTACATTTTTTTTTTGAGCTAGTAGATATACTAAACTATGACTATTGTCGTAAATAATGTTCGAAAACAATACAGGCCACTATGAGACTCACAATAGCCTAAATTAATATTAGACTACTATCTTCAACAACCTTCCCCATATCTTCAACCGTCTTTATCCGGAGTGAGCTGACGTCTCTCTTCGGACACTGAGATTCGAGATGTCTGAGTGAGTTTCGAGCCGAATGACGTACATTTCCAAGATCAATGTAGTTTTTATTGGTCAAACTATGATAATAGAGATATTACTCGATCGGATCATTAGCGCACGTCAATAGTATGAACATTTGCGCGAAGGTTTCAGGGACGTCTCTCTTGGGTTTTCAGAAACTGGCGGCCGACGAGGGACCTCTGTTTTTCTAGCCTGTGAATCAAGCTCTCTGGGGGCGGGGGGAGGGGTATGGAAGGAAAGAAAATACCCCACCCCCCACCCCCCGCCCCCAGAGAGATTGCTACGCAGTCTTCTGTTTTTCTCAGGCTCAGTATAACTCAATTCAAGACGCCTCTTATTAAATACGTTTTCTACTGTGGCCTAGGGACATTCGTTTTATAATCTTCCGGAAAACCCATATTTCCTCGTGGTTTATACCGCGCAACTGTGAACCACTTGTTGGCGCTGGTAGCGGTTGCCATTCCTAGCTCCGTGGTCTCTTTCCAAACGACTTGAGTAAAATGTAAGATCACGCCTCCTTTCGTTTCACCCGTGTTGTAATCAAAGTTTGATTCTTCAGCGTACCAGTCAGCGACCATTTCACGGCACTGAACACAAGTCGGGGTTTTGGTCCTTGACACTGTGTCGGCATTTGACTTGGGTCTCCTGGCATGAAATAAGCGAGATTTTCGCCGACACCCTTGCTTTCTATGCTCTGCGTGTCATGCTCCATCGTATCTGCAAATTTGACAGGAATTAACATTATGTGGTTATAATTAGCAAGTGAAAATAAACACGTGAGTTATAGCGGCGTGTTTTTGTAATGACTGTTGTCAAACTAAAAGCATACTAATTACCTTGTAGCTAATCCCAATTCACAGACGCAAATAACGAATTGAACCAATCAGAACTTTTAGCAAAATCATGTAACCGAGGTAAAGCGCAGGCAAAAGCGCGTAATCCATGTCTCGATTGGCAGCGTGCTTCCTTGGATTGGGTAGAATTGGGTAGAGCCCGGGGGAGGGGGTACTCTCTTATATAAGCATAGTAGGTATGTTTGTGCGGTGTTAAAGGGTATGGTTTTTGAGCCGTTTTGGTCATAAATTGGGTATGTTTTGTGCACTCTGGTCTGCAATTGGGTATGTTTTTTTAGAAGAAACTTTCTTATTTATCGTAAACGGTTTGAACCCAGGAGTATCAGTAGTTCGTCTAGCTTTGTTTGTGACAAAACAGACGAACAAGACTACTCTCGTAGTGTCTCACTCCACAAAGGAGTGCAAGTGGGTACCGCCAAATCGTTCGCGGCAACTTGAAAAAATGTTCCCTGGTAAGTTGCGATAGACTAGCATCCCATCCAGGTGTAGTAGGAATACTCCACATTTTAGAAAAGTATTGATGAACCTTCTGGCTCCTCCTATTCCAATGTCCTGGTCTTCTCTAAAAAGATCACCTGATGGTGTCTTATACAATTACATAAGACATGTCACTTAAATTACAATTTCGCCTAATAGTTACAAGGAATCGAAGAATGACACTTACTTTTAATAGCAAGTTGGTCCGCCCATATCTTTGCATCCGCGGCCAGTTCTGCGCTCCATTTCAGAGGTGGATTTCCATGTTTTGCACGGTACTCGTTGTGAGACGCCAAGCAATCCTTTTCAAATCCTGTCATATCTGAAACAACAAAAAGCAAAAGTACGCAAATAAAATACGCAAGGATTTTCAGCAATCTAAACCATTTTGATCTCCTTCTTGATACTGAGAAAATTCTAAGATAAATCCAGTCCATCAGACTATTTATTTAATTCGTCCAAAACTAATGGCCATTTCCGGGTTGTTCCGGATTGCCACTGTGCAAATCACAGGCGGTACAATTTTGGAAAGCAAAGAAGATAAAGGTGTTTCCTGTGGAACAAGTTCCAAGATGGACATTTTGCTTCTTTTATTTCTGCACATGATAGAAAAATACTCCGTCACCGATTTCGTTATTTTTTGTACCAAACGCCTTCCATAAGCTGCCATGTTAGTGTGTACGTTGTACTTATTAGAGACCACGATACCGATCAGTGAAATGTAACGTGACAAATTAATAACTGGAATAATTTTGTGTTACCTTGCGTTCCGCCGGCACCAGGCTGTGCAGGGGTTGGTACAGCTGTGGAGCCTGGTGGTGCTGGTGGTTTTGGGGGTTGTTGGGCTCCAGGTTGAGCAGCTGCACCACCTGCATATTAGAATATGCAAAGTTTGGATTCATGAGTAGAACTCCCAGCACGCACATTTCCTCCCGTTTCTTTCTAAATCTGGACACATGATTTAGTAGAATGTCTATACACGACGTTTTTAATAACTTTAGAGTGTAAAAAGACGTAAACTAAGGTAGACATGTTAGATGTCAATGAATTATGTAGTTGAAATCGTTCTCTTTACCTTTATAATATATAACTGAGAAAACCCGAATTACGTTCCCTTTTTGTGTTCAAAATATAACAGATGCATCCCCGTGATCAGTTTCTTTACTGTTTACTGAACAACATATACTCACCAAACCAAACAATCCTTCATCGAGTCATGCATCTAAGGCCCAGTTCAGACGCCGTACTTCACATGAGCCGAATCGAATTCGATTAATTAAGTTCATGTGAGGTACGGCGTCTGAATCAATTCAGAACGGCTGAATGAATTCGGATCGGCTCAGCCGTTCTTCCCTCCTGGCTCAGCGGCTTTGATTCAGACGTCGAACTTCACATGAGCCGAAACAAATGCATGAATTATTATAATGTATTTTTCAGTATAACAGCAATTTTCCCCTATTAATTTAAGTTCGGCTGAATTAAGCTCGGCGTCTGAATCAATTCAGCCGGTCTAAATTAATTTGGGTTGGCCTAAATTCGAATTCGATTCGGCTCATGTGAAGTACGGCGTCTGAACTGGGCCTAAGTTACTGATTATTATATGAATAAAAACAACATCACAGAATCGGTAGCAAAATTATAGAATCAGGCTAAGTTTGAGATCATATTTAGTTTTCAAAAACATTTTTACGCTATCATTTCTTCACTGGAAAGAGAAGTCTTTGAACTCTTTTGTAAAATGAACACTGCTGAAATTGACTGATGTATAAACATATCATTATTTATTCTAATTCAAAGACACCCCGATCAATCTCTGACGAACAAGGGCCTATGCTATATGAAGAACGGAAATCAGTAGGTTTCAAACAGCAAGCCGGTGCCGTCCCGCTTCGTCGATCCCAAGTTGTTCTCCTTTATTCTCTTACCTTTGGGTATTTCACAAATAAATGGTCTAGGAATTACGCCCGGAAGATCATTAAATAGCCCTTGTGTTCCAGGCGGATAATCCTTGGACATTATAACGGCGTTTCCGTCTTCAGAGGGCTGGTACATTTGCCATTTGTCGATGCTTAGCGGACTTCCACTAACCCACTGCCAGTCTCCTTGTTTTTTCAAACCTATGTGCCATTCATTGACTCCCCCCGGAAGGGTGATTTTTTGAATCTCACTATTGACGAACTGCCATTCAGCTTCTGTTTCCATAGAAACTAGATCGCCTCCTTCACCTTTGCAACTGTTTTGGTTCTCGGCCCATGTTTTTCCCGATTCAGAAAATGTGTAGCAGGAGTTAGCGAAACATTTATTTTCGCCTCCTAGAAAAAAGGAACATAAATAAAACAAAAATTACCACAAGTAAAAAAGCTCATGTTCAGATATAAGTTACACTACAAACATCTGTTATTTATACCGTATTTTATACACAGATGCAAATTAGAAACCTAGTTTCGTGAACTTATACGTAAAAGTCATGTTAAGACTTAATAATATACTAATAGACTACTAATGTATTTTAATATTTATATAATAATTTCGACGTAAGAAATAAGTAGCGTCTTATTTCGGTCTAGTGACTAGTCTGAGAAAAACAATAGTTGCGAACAAAAAACATTTTAAAAGATGTCAAAGGTTCGGAATTATGCAAGCCCATTAAGACAAACTGGTCACTTATTGGTGCCTCGTCTACTGACAGCATAACACTTTCTTTTTGCTCCAGTAAAATGTAGATCGTTTGCCGTTTAATAAGATATGAAGTTAAAGATAGGAAGTTAAACTTACAGTACGTCCAAGCGTTAGTTTAATATCCGGGGCTTAGGATGCCATCGATGACTTGCAAGTGCTCAATCCGATAACAAAATATAAAATGACTACTTTGAGGCTTTATAATTAATGAAATTCGACATACATTATCTACTAATTTTGTTGGTTCTCAATTCAGACAAAAAAAATTTGAAGAGTCAACAATCCGCTCGCAAGTTTGGAATTTGGGAAAAATACTTTTTCAGCTAGACGAGGATAAAATTGTTTAGTTGAAGTCACTAATCTAAATTATCTAGCTTTATCTGTGTGGACACAGAGATCATTAAACGATTCCACCGTTTCAGCTTCTCTCAAAGTCTCAAAGCGCTGTATCTCTCTATTGTAAAAATTAAGTTCCAATGTAATTTAGCCGGAACTCCCTTCACAAAAATCTTGTCAATAAACACCCGACGCAGACGACTCGCAATTTACAAATGGATTGTTGGAAGTACTCATTATATGAACGATTCCACCATTTCAGCTTCTCTCTAAGTCTCAACTGCTTATGTATAAATACTGCTTAGACAAACACATGCATGGCAACACGGGTAAAGACAATAAAGATAATAAAGGCAGAGAAGACAACAACAACATAATCATACCTCGGAGCAGTTTGTCTCGCGCGACCCTGATAATGCAGGTGACACGAAGTTTACAATACTTTTGAGGCGGTAACTTTAATCACGGTCTCTATGAAAGCATTGACCTTTTTCAGAACCTTGGTTGCAGCTGAACACGGTTTTCGACCTTCTAAAGTTCCTGAGGAAATGGATATGACATTAAAAGTTACAACAAGAATGCCTCAATAGCCTATTTTAGTGGACCAGTGATTATGGGGGCGTAGGCAATGGCGATATATATGAAGGTCGCGATGATGATCCTGGTGGCAGTGATGATGGCGATGGCGGAAAAGATGATGAAGACAACGGCGACATCACGACGACGATGATGGTGGCCATGACGGCTGTGGTGATGGCGAATAACATTCATGGTGCTGATCGTTGTGATGATATGGTGAAGCTGAGGACGAGGATGATCATGACGATCATGACAAGGGCCGAGCGATGGTGACTGCGATAAACAATTATTGGATAAGGTTGAGCATGGTAGCGAGAATTATCAAGGTCGAGGTTTGTGTCAGTATCTGCCGAAGCCGAAGGCTGAGGCGGATAACACAAACCGAGGCCTTGATAATTTCGCTATCATGCGAAAACCGAATCCAATAATTGTTTTATTATACATTTGAAAAGCTAAATCATCATTTCGGGCTTAACTTTGCAGCGTTTTGTCGCTTTTTCCTTCGCGGATTGTGGAGTATTTTAATTTGTTTTTCGTTGTCGCTAAATGAAGCGACGCGTGCAACACGTGCATGACGTCAATCGAGATGCATTGTCTCTAGGTTTGACGCGTAATTTATAATTACATGCATAAATCCTAGTGTCTGTAGGTATGACGCGTAATTACATGCATAAATCCTAGTGTCTATAGTTATGACGCGTCAATTCGGTGCCAGCGTGAATTAGCTGTATGCTCTCAGCCAATGAGAATAGAGATAGTGAGCAAAATGTATAATAATAATAATAGTGATGAGTTGTTGAATGCAGTAATGGTTATGATGATTATGGTGATGATAATGATGATTTCGAGGTTGATTGTGATTGTTATTGTGAGGGCAATTATGATGTGGACGGTGGTGATAATACAGCTATGGCAATTATATCGATAAAGGAGACGGATAAGTTAATTTCCGGCAAAATATTTCTCAATTTATTTGAGGGGTGTAGCAGCGTTAAAATGGATAACAGGGCTCATGTATATACGAAAGGTTCGTCTGAATAATGTGCTTAAATTAAAATTTTGTAAGATGAGAGCCCCATTTACACGACATTCATTTTGGGTCCGGCACTCCTAAATTTTGGCACGCGGGCCGATAGTTTTGGGCACGGCCCGCTTCATTTACACGACAAAATATGTTCGATTTTTTTCAATGTTCATTTCTGAGCGGCACCCCAAAAATTAGAAACGGCACTCTTAAATTTGTGAGTCCCCGAGATTATTTAACAGCGGCTCACATAATTTTTAGCGGATTCGTTCAAAATCAAAATGTCAGATACTCAATGTCGATTGCCTAAAGCAATTTTAAGGCTTGATGCGCCTTGAAAAATCGAAAAGTCCTGACAGAAATGAGATACGAAACAAGGTCATCACTTGTACCGTGGCATTGAAGCAGCGATAGTACGGCTTTATGCAAGCTATATTGAGCTGTTTAATCCTTCTACGCTTGAGAGAGGTATGCATACATATCATCCCTGTTCTTTTGCCTGGTTTGACATGTTGAAATGAATCAAGTCGGAGAGCTGTGGTACGAGGGACATTTGCTTCTGGGTGCAAATAACAAGAAAAATTAGCGTTCAAAAACGAATTCTTGATAAAACAGTGTAAAAAGCCTGTATCTCATAATACAGCCGAGCCAAAGAAGATCTAATAATTAAGCCATATAAGCAGAAAACGGCATTGTAATACTAAAAACCGCATTTTACTGAACAGATTATTGAAATACCGAGGGGTCAAAATTAAACATGGCGCATGATGTGAATTTATCAACATGCATGTACTGATACTAACATCACCTCTAGCTAAAATAATGCTACTGCTATGAATGACTGTTCCTCGAATAGTAATTTACATGAAGCAAATTACAAGGGTCGAACAAAGCCGCAGTTAGTGTCCAAAATGGAAAACGGCACAGACAAATCAGTCATGTCGGTTAAAATACTCGCTATAAGAAACAAGTTTTACTACCCGTTGTTGTTATAAGTCTTATATACTGAAAATCTATAACTTCAAACGAGTAGAAATCCGACTGATTACTCTGTATTTGAGGCCATTTGTATTCCTCTTTAGGCCAAGCTTTTACGACATGAAGACATATCTCGTCAGGACACACCGTTTGCGCATGTGTGATTGGAATTTTGCACCCCTAGTTTTTTTCTCCATGTCGCCGAAGGCTCTGGGCTCTCTTTTTAGGCGGGCCGAGACTACCTCCTGAGGTGGTCTCGGCCCGCCTAAATTTTTGGGCAGGCGTGCCAAAAAATTTTGCATTTACACGGCAAAAATCAAGCAGGCCGTGCCCTAAACTATCGGCCCGCGTGCCAGAATTTAGGAGTGCCGGACCCAAAATGAATGTCGTGCAAATGGGGCTGAGATGTGGCGAGAGGGGTAATGTGGACGAGATACGAATAAGTGACCATGTTTGGAGGGCATCAATTACTTAAATGGACAATCGCCAGTGCAAGTTAAGTACAGCCATGTATAGCACAATAATGTTACATATCATTTTGGAAATTAAATAAAACTCCTACGAAATTATATTTAGATCGAAGGAAACCTCGACATAATAATTTAGTAGCGTAGAAAAAGAAGCGAACAATAATACATTTGTAATAAATGACACTTATGATAGCTCATATTTAATAGGGGGAAGTGGTTATGAAGCGCGGCAAAGTTCTTTGTTATATGTTTTTGTTCGCTATTTTGGGGGTTGACCGTGCACAAAACCTGACAAAATACAATAGGTGGTTACGTGTGTTCAAGCAACTAACCAATAGAAACGTTGCGATTACGTAATTCATGCATAGTGTATGAGCGCAAATCAAAAGATGTGCACGGGCATGGACCTTACAAAATAAATCTTGGCCTCTTTGTTTGCCCCTTTGAAGTTTGCCGGGCTTCATAACCATTTCCCTCTATTAACTATGCTGGGATCTACAAGAAGTTTTTTCGTCCTATAGGTTAAACACGAATACGCACTATAAAAGTAGCCTGCCTGTGCTGGGATTTTCCAGACATACATTGTATTGTAATTGTACCATATGAAAGGTATCCTCGTAAGGTAACAGTAGCGAGATCTTTTTTCCTTTGTATTTTTGGTCTGCCGGCACTGAATTAATTGTCGCTTCTTATGGATATTCAAAGCTACACCTACGCGGTTGAGCTTCTTTTTTTCTGACGTGAGAATGACTTATCATATAACTATACCCATTTGGATAATGCACTTATTTCCTTTCATTTTTAAATGTAATTTTAAAATACTTACCAGCTGCTGACATCTGTTTCTGGAGCGTTTGACCTTGATTTCCTTTTGGCAGTGAAGCCTGTGGCTGAGCCAAAATTTTCCCATTTTCCATTTTACCAGGTGCTTGTGGATCACTTGAACCTCCGGGAACTGAGCACGCGAGGGAAAAAGATACATTTAAATTTAGAGGTTCTATAACAAATCTCATTTTTCTGGTTTGATTGATATAACCCAATTAAACAGCTGACCTAGGGATTGGTTCAAGGGAGCCAACAATCCAGCGATCTATCGATTCAACAATCCAGCGATCTATCGATCCAACGGTATATCGAACTAAGGATCTATCTAACTGACTACATGTACTCAGTACTAAACTTCGAGTGGCGTCAGTTACCGGAGTTGTGAATTACACTGACGTCAGTTGTGCGGTTTTTACACCGAGGTAAAACTGAAAAATAGGTGCCTTTCCCAAGAACAAAACACAACGCCTCTAAGTTGATATTGAGTCAAAGTTGAGTTTACGGTTAGGCCACCAAACCTCCCACAATACTAAATAAAGGGTGAACAAAATTTCCTGATAACGTAATCTCTGCTGTATCAACTATTAGACAAAACGCTGACTTAGAAAGGCTAGGTAACTTACCATTCGCAATTCCACTCTTCCTTTTGAAGCACCATATCGAGGCTTTCTGATTGTGCCACTGCAACCCGGGCTCATCCATGAACATGTCGTCATAGCAACAGCCGGCTTTGATGCAGTTATCAGGGGTTATTAATTGGCTTTTTAGTTCTCCGCACTGCTCTCTTTCAAACGATTTTAGGTGGCATTGAGGCTCTGAAGAATAATAGCAATAAATCTATGATCCAAATATTTTACCCTCCTATAGATCGGTCTTGGAACGAATGGAGCACTGCGAGAGCAGTAGCCAGCGACAGGGTGGCATGAAAGGAGGATGTTCAGGCCTTATGCGCCTAGTGGCGCGAAGAGCGGATGATGATAATCGTTCTCAATGAAGTGTTGAAGGTAAATATGTGTTTATTTTGCTTTTATCTTTGCTGAGGTCAGTGCTTTGTTAATGTCAAATATATCTAACCATTCATTATATATTTCTTGTTCTGCGAATCATATGAGAAACTTTCAATTGATAACTGTGACGTGTTATCATGATCAGTGTTAGGGAATGTTGCACAAACCAAGCGACTCTGTTATTGCATATACTGCATGGTCTTTAGGACAAAATACAAACATTACAAAAATGAAACAAATACAAATGAAATTCGCAACTTGTGAGTTGAAACCTCAGTTTATACGCAGTAAACATGGATTTAAATTAACTTGGGTATAACAATTACATCTGTAAAACCGCGGTCTACTACTTCCTTCCTTAAAAAAAACATGTCTCCTTTTTAAATGAAGGACTGAAAAGTGCATTTCTTGCACATATTTGTCAGTTGTAGAAGTTGAAAAAATATATCGATAGGTAATATTTTACCAGGTTGCTTTCTTATTCCCACGTCATTCAATGGACTAAAGTCATTCAACTTGAATGTTTCTCCAGCACCCAATGAATAATGAGCTACAATATATGTCCCATCTCCTGGTTTGATGTTAATGCCGCAGCCAAGGCGAGCTTCACGAGCATGAACCACGGACTTAAAGTGAGTCACCACTCCTTTTGCTTTCCCTGTGGGATAGTAAAAATATTACATCAGACCGTTCAGTAGTGCTACTGTGCCTAAACGCGATAACACCCATTTAATATGATGTCATTTTCTGACGTCATTATAAACCAAGATGGCGGTTCTAAGATGGCCGATCATAACCGATGGCCGATCATAAGCTCCAGGCTTTCTGCTAAATGATTATTTCGTATCTTTACATGTAACGTATTTTTTACCAATAACTATTTTTTTTTTACAACAAAACACGTACAAGCTAAGAAAAACGCGTATCATAAATTCGAAATAATATTTGCGTCCACCATTGGGCTTATTTTTTATTGAACGTCTTTGGGGAATTGGAACGAGTTGCGATTTGTCGAAGTGTCATGTGGGCAGTATAATCTTGCTAGGGAAGCAATGGCCAAAAGTACATAAACAAACCTGTATTGTAATCATAACCACGTTTAAGCTCGCTGTACCAGGTTCTCACAGCAGCAGGAATTGCTTCTTGTTTAGTTTCCATTCCCTTCCAGCCCCATCGCTTCCAGGAAATACTTTCTGCATTTTCCTTTGTTGGCGTAGACCGCTGTACAGTTTCTTGGCGAGCATTAGAATCTGCCCAGGACTGCGCGGATTCAGCCAACTTTGGATCACACTTGAGTGGAGGGGAATTATGCAGCGAACGATAGTAATTGTGCTGAATTAGGCATAGCCGCTGACACTGCGGACCACAATCTGGGTGAAGTAAGAAATATGTAATCGTTAAAAGCAGGGAAATTAAACCGTATCGCTACACTAGCCTGTAATAGCTACTTACACCAAGTCAAAATAAGTCAACGGTTGATCTCGCCACGCGATCAATGTCTTGTTAATTGTTCGTGTGGCGACCATTTTGAATTATTAATAAGCGGTTGGCTATATGCGAGGTCTGGAACCGAGAAATCTTCGGGAAATCGACAAATGACAAGGAGTGAAACTTCAGTGACATCGTTTCAAAATCGCATTTGTACGGATCCAAATATCCGTCCTAATTCGACGAAAATGAGATTTTGACAAATTAAGACGTTGAAGAAACACCTATATGCTTATTTTGCCGAAAGAACGAAACATTTTTTTGGTGTCGTTTTAAGATGCTCGATTTCAAGCATCTCTCTGTCACAGAAGTGAGAAATATGGATAATTGATTGAGTTCATATTGTGTCAGCCAAAAGTATTGTTTGATATATAACTTTATTTTTTTTTCTTTCGACAAGAAGATATTGGCATTATACAACATGTTCTTGGACTTATTTGTTAAAAAGAAAATATTTTTTTCTGGAAATCACGATATGATTTTTTGTGACGTACATAATTGAAACTAATAGTTCACTAAGGTAGAAAAACAACAAAGAGTTAATAAGAATACTGGGAGAGATGTTTAAAAGTACCTTTGAGAACATGAAAGCTTGTGACTAAATTTAAATTTTCTGAGAACAGGATCAATATCTGGCACTTATTGGTGCACATTATGGTGGTGATTAATTATGATAAATTATGTTAATAGCATGTATTACTCAATAAATTATGTGCTGGGTCTTACTCAGAAGACATGATAAATTAAGGTGATTGCAATTCTTACTCAATCCTGCTCCACAGTTCCCAACATTTTTCCAATCTTGAGCTGAAAAAAAAAACAACAAAAAAAAACAAAACAGTGAAAGTCTGATAAGCAACTGTTTCATTGACAAGTACTTTAAGACGAAAGAAATCGCCATATGCTAACTTTACAAGTTCCTTCGATCCCTTGGGTTGGAACGGAATCCACTGTGCACATGCACAATGCATGATGCTTGCATGCTTCTTCACTGTACTTCGCTTTAAATTTTCAGTATAGCAGCAAACGTTCAGTGTTACAAAAAATTAAGGTGTTGAATATTTTTTTATTCGATTCAATGGTATTGTAATGAAAAGTTGGTACTACATGTATATATATACCTGATATGATTCCACAGCATAACATCAACGTATGTACTACAATCCATGTCATCCTATAATTGCAACGTTTAAAATGAGTTATAAGGAGTTCCGTATAAATAATCAAAAGTCGATTTTTTTTTAAAATGACCGTTGACCTACGAAGGACGATTATTCTAAACGTAAAAGGCTGGAAATACCTGACCTGCACTGATCTGAAAAGCCTTTTTGTAAATGATGTTAAAACCTAACTGTGTGCTAAATTTGTTCCATTGTCTTTCTTGTCACCAGAAATATATCAAATAAACTATATTTTTCAGTTCAGTTCATCCTCTAGTCTATGCCCTAGAATTGTAAGAGGAAACTGATCAGTAGCAGGTGGGAAAATACTTAAAAATACGGCTACTTTTGCAGGCTACTCTGTTAGTCTACGCGTGACGCGGTTTGGAGGCGCGTTAGTGTAATGATTAGTGTGTTAGAATCTGAACAGAGGCTGTGGGTTCGATAATGGCCGTTTTAATTTGTTGTCTTCTTGAGAAAGACACCTACTCGCGCACGGTGCCTCTCTCTACTCAGGAATATGAGTATATCAGCGACGTTTTAGGGCAAACCTGAAAAAACCTGGAGATGAACCTGGCATCCCATTCAGGGGGAGTAGTAATACGTAATACTCCTATAGTCGCTTCTTGCTACAAGCCGGAATTAAGCCGTCGATGCTGACGAGCTTTATCATGTGGATCCTATATGTAAACGTCGTCTAAGCAGCGAAATAACTGGAATAACTTTTTTAAAATCAGTGGTTACTGGTATCTCTCTGTATTTAACTTCATATTTCAGTGTAGCTATGATTCGATATAAGTTCACAATAGCGCAAGACTTTGATGTTACAAGCAATAACTAAAATATATATCCTTGCATTTACAATAATATCGCCATTGGTTTACTATTTCTTCTGCAATTACAACTGTCTTGTATTGCATGTTGAAATTTTACTCATGTAATATTTATTGTCATCAGATCTTTCCCTTGTTCAAAGATTATTCATTTTCCCTCGATCCAATAGATGTTATTTCAGGAAAATGTAAAGGATCCAATTCGTTTCACGGAAGTTACTGCCAATCAAAGAATAGAAGAAAAAGAATAAATCGCTGACATGAAATGATTATACGAACACAAAAGGATGTTTAAAACCCGAGGTAGTCGATAATGAAACTGAAACTCATCCGCTCTCATCGAATTTGAACCGGTTCAAGTTTTTCTTGAGAGTCGTCGAGAGTTTTCTCTCGTGTGGCCCGGGCTTGCATTGATTACGGTCGATGAGAGTTGACGAGAGCCAACCCTCGACAACTGTCAACCTCAATTGGCTCGGGCTTAAGCTTGAGGTGCTTAGACGCGTGGCTTTAAAAGTTTTGTTTGTTTGTTTGCTTGTTTTTTGTAAAGTAAACAATAGGTTAAATACTTGAAGCAATTTAAACAATTTGCTTTGGGAACTGATCACTAAAATCACAACGATGCACAAATTCACAGTACATGCAAGGCGGCTAAAACCCCGGTTAAACTCGTAAGAACCGATGAGAGAAACTGGCGGAGAAAATATGTAGGTTACCTTAAAGTAGTGAATATATAGCCTCACCTGTCTAGCTAGCAATTGTTGAGATGATATTTGTTTAGTCTTGCGTTCGGTCAGAGAGATGAAACAACCCAGTTATTTTGTCTGCTTTTAGTATAAGTGATAATTCTGCCACTTCATGAAAATATTATAATGACTAAATAAACTGGTATGTACCTGTTCAATTGTTGAGCAATTTAGTTGTTATGTTCGCAGTAAAAACACCACTTAACTCCATTGTTCTGAGGTAATTTTGAGTTTAACTACAGCTCATTTATAATCGACGTGGTAGCAACTATCCGGTTTCAATATCACCACTTTTTGAACGCCAATCTCTCTTTATGTTATTTGGTTTATCTGTTCTTATTTCTTGTTCTTACAGGTGCTTCTAACATGTATTGGTTTGTAACTGGTGGTGCTCTGATGAGTTTCAGTAGATTTTCAACTCGTTAATCTTAACCTATATGCAAACAGATAATGAAAAAAAACAAAAACAGTGGCGGATCAGACCTGTTTGTGAAGTGAGGACCCGAAAAAAATTCGTCTTGAAGTATTTTCGCTCACAAGAGGGGTCCTCCCCTAGATCCGCCACTGGAAATAATATGGTAGCGTTTTTCCGACTGGCTGTCATTCATCAATAGCGTCTGCTATATATTGTATGATTAGCACAAATTTCTAAACATTGTTTTCCATTTCACGTTTATCTTAGCAAAAATCAGCAGAAGGAAGCACAAAGAAAATAACTCGCTGCATTGAGTCTTTTTGTGTGTTCAACTCCTCGAAGCCTACAATCATTGTCAAAAGTCCTTGGGACACTTGGCACAATTACTATCGTAACATGGCAATTGCAGTTGTCCACCACGAAAATGATGTTTTTAACGCTAAGACCCCCCTCCCCCTCCTCCCCCCTCCCATACAATGTTGTAATGTAAGCAGCACTCTGGCCACGCGGATTCAACATTGTCTGGGGGGTGGGGGGGGGGGGGGGGGGGGGGTACTGGGTGAAAAATATGGGTAGTTTGTTAAAACAGGCAGGAAATGTCTTAAAATACAAAGTGTCCCAAGACTATTGTCCATGATTGTAGGTAGAGTAACACGCATCCGGATTTAGGCCAAGAGGCAGTTTTATTGCATGATAGAATATAGAAATCTGATACATTTTTTTCAAACTCGTAAGAACCGATGAGAGAAACTGGCGGAGAAAATATGTAGGTTACCTTACAGTAGTGAATAGATAGCCTCACCTGGCTAGCTAGCAAGTGTTGAGATGATATTTGTTTAGTCTTGCGTTCGGTCAGAGAGATGAAACAACCCAGTTATTTTGTCTGCTTTTAGTATAGGTGATAATTCTGACACTTCATGAAAATATTATAATGACTAAATAAACTGGTATGTACCTGTTCAATTGTTGAGCAATTTAGTTGTTATGTTCGCAGTAAAAACACCACTTAACTCCATTGTTCTGAGGTAATTTTGAGTTTAACTACAGCTCATTTATAATCGACGTGGTAGCAACTATCCGGTTTCAATATCACCACAGTTTTTGAACGCCAATCTCTCTTTATGTTATTTGGTTTATCTGTTCTTATTTCTTGTTCTTACAGGTGCTTCTAACATGTATTGGTTTGTAACTGGTGGTGCTCTGATGAGTTTCAGTAGATTTTCAACTCGTTAATCTTAACCTATATGCAAATAGATAATGAAAGAAAAAAAAACAGTGGCGGATCCAGACCAGTTTGTGAAGTGAGGACCCGAAAAAAATTCGTCTTGAAGTATTTTCGCTTACAAGAGGGGGTCCTCCCCTAGATCCGCCACATGGAAATAATATGGTAGCGTTCTCCCGACTGGCTGTCATTCATCAATAGGGTCTGCTATATATTGTATGATTAGCACAAATTCCTAAACATTGTTTTCCATTTCAACGTTTATCTTAGCAAAAATCAGCAGAAGGAAGCACAAAGAAAATACCTCGCCGCATTGAGTCCTTTTGTGTGTTCAACTCCTCGAAGCCTAGGTAGAGTAACACGCATCAGATTTAGACCAAGACGCAGTTTATTGCATATTATAGAATATAGAAATCTGATACATTTTGTTTGTGAGAGGATGTTGTAGATTACTCTCTCTTGACTATGAAAAATTAAGTAAATAATGTTAGGACTGTCAAAGGAAAAAAATACATAGAGAATATTACACGGCGGCACGAAGATATGAATTTTATTTTCTCGTGGTAAAAACAATATTTTACGAACGAGCGCATCTTCAAGCCACCGTGTAATTTTCTTTTTATTATATAGACAAAAGCACAAACTTTATCGCGAACTCTTGCAGCTCAGTGGCTGGACTTTCCGAATTTCTCTCCTTTCGTCTTTACTTGCAAGGAACTCATTGAATAATGTTAAGTCATATGAAGTTTTCTTTTTCTTGTTAACATTTTCCTACTCCTCAGTGAACGATTTCATGTCGGCTTCATTGAATTTCACGAATCTATCGCTCGCTTCTCGCTCGCCATTTTTCAACCGGAGTTTGGCAGCTTTGCACAAAAAGCCATGCAAAAGCGGGAAATGACGTCATCGATATCCTCACTAGTGAGTATATGGAAAATACGCCACTCGGGTCCCGGATGTAGTTTCGTATGAATTTTACGAGTGGTCTATTTTCCAGTAAAACACTCGTGTCTATATAATAAAAGCCATTACTGATGAAATAAGCAATAGCCTCAGCTAGTCTCATACGCATACATACATACATACATAGACTTTATTTAAGTGTCTGTGTGTTTAGCTTAAATAGCTAATTGCAGCAGTCGTTATTTGGGTCGTCACGCACTACAAATAACGGCTGCGTAGGAGACTACAACTATCTCCATAAACAACCGTTTGGCTATCTCAACTTTATCCGGAGTAGGCTGTCGTATCTCTTCTGGCACTGAGATTCGAGACGTCTGAGTTTCGAGCTGGAATCCCATACTGATGATGTGCTATTACCAAGATCAATGCAACGTTTTTCATTGGTTAACACAATATTAATTAATTAGAGACATTACTCGGATCATTAGCGCACGTCAGTAGTATGCAAATTTGCGGCTGGGATCTCAGAAATCTTTCTCGGGTTTTCAGAAACTAGCGGCTGACGAGGTGCCTCTGTTTTTGGCTCAGTATAACTCAATTCAAGACGCCTCTTATTAAATATGTTTTCTAGGTCTGGGAACATTCTTTTTATAATCATCCGCAAAACCCCTATTTCCTCGTGGTTTATATCGCGCAACTGTATACCAGTTGTCGGCGCTGGTAGCGGTTGCCATTCCTAGCTCCATGGTCTTTTTCCAAACAACTTGAGTGAAAGATGTGACAACGCCTCCTGCTTTGCTTCGATCCGTGTTGTTAAAAGTCTGGTTCCTGAGAGTACCAATCAGCGACCATTTCCCGGCACTGTACACAAGTCGCGGTTTTCGGTCCTTGACATTGTGTCGGCACTGGGTCATGTATGCTGAAATAAGCGAGATTTTCGCCGACACTCTTGCTCTGCATGCTCTTATAGTCATGTTCGATCTGATCTGCAAATTTGACAGGAATTAACATTATGTGGTTATAATTAGTAAGTGTAGCAGAAATACTGGAAATACTAGTTTCTTTAGTGTATGTAACTTGTTTTGTGTGTGTAAGAATCGTATTGTAAGTAATGTAAGTATCGCATTGTAAGTACGTATTTGTATTGTAAGTATTACTTTTGTGTTGCAATAGCGGCGTGTTTTGTAACGACTGTTGGTTGTCAAACCAAAAGCATGCTAATTCTCTTACATCCAATCACAACAGACGCAAATAGCGAATTGAACCAATCGGAACTGGAAGCAAAATAATGTAAGTGAGGCTAAAGCGTTATTGGTTGAAGATGCATCATGCTAGCTTTGATTGGTTTCAGCACGTAAAATAGCTTTTTTAATCATCGCGAGAACTCAGCAAACGCGAAACATAAGCAAATATATAATTCGTTTTGAAAGTCATTCCAAGACCACTGTTAATTAATGCATATGCGTGCAAAACTGCTGCCGGCGTTTTCCTTAAATGGGCAAATTCTGTAACCAGAGATGAGGTATCTCGAAAGTGAATCTGCACATAATTGTCCTCAAGATGGATGTGCATGCAAAAGCAAGTTTGAAATTAGTTAATCCAGTCACAAGTTACATAATACAACTATTATAGATAATCCTAGTCTAATGCGAGTGCCTCTCTCTAGCTTGGAGTGCAAGTGGGTACCGCTAAATTATCCCAGGTAAGCTTCAATAGACTAGCATCCAATGCAGGTGTAGTAGGAATACTCCAAACGTTACAGAAAACGTAGTTAAGCGCCGGCCCCGGGTGGGGGAGTGAACTTTCATATAAAAGTGACGGGGTGATCGTACCCTTTAGGAATAAAGGTTCGTGGTTTGGTTTAGGTTGTTTAAAATGACCGCAGTTAGAGTTATCCTGATACCTTTTAGGGTGTTAGCGCGAAAAATATATGACAATAACTATTGGTACTTCTTGGAGGTGAAAATGAATTCGAACCACACCCACAAAACGAAGCGTTAGTACTGTGTAGGGTTACTTTCACATTTCCGACGACCACCACTTTTTTTTTATGTAAGTCCCTCCCGATACTGATGAACCTTTTGGCTCCTCCTATTCCGTCTCACTTAGACACCATAAAACGTCATCAAATATATGTCTCCTAATAATTACAATAAATGACACGTACTTTTAATGGCAAGTTGATCCGCCCACTTCTGTGCATCCGCGGCCAGTTGTGCGCTCCATTTCAGAGGTGGAACTCCATGTTTTGCACGATACTCGTTGTGTGCCTTCAAGCAATCCTTTTCAAATTCTGTCATTTCTGAAACACGAAAACAAAACTACGTAATAATACGCAAGAATTTTCAGCAATCTAAACCGTTTTAAGCTCTTCCTTGATACTGACAAAATACCAAACCAAATCCAGTCTATCAGACTATTTATTTCATTCCAAAACTAATGGTCGTTCCCGGATTGACACTGTGCAAACTACAGGCGGTACAATTGTGTTTCCTTAATAAGCGGTCGGCCATGCGAGGTCTGGAATAGCCTGCGTAGCTGGTGGTCTTGTTGGCGCGCGAAGGCAAAATTCGTAAGCGGCGGAGCTCCGCCCCAGTCTCTCGCGGCTCCGCCGCTTACGAATTTTGCCTTCGCGCGCCAACAAGACCGCCAGCTACGCAGGCTAGGTCTGGAACCGAGAGGGAAAATCGCAAAATGGCAAGGGATGAAACTTATTTCTACGAGGCCAAATGATATCTGTTCTAATTCGTCGTTTTAACTGAGATGCTCGATTTCAAGCATCTATTTGCCATTTGGGGGTCACGGGAATGATAAATATGGATAATTGATTGAGTTCATATTGTGTCAGCCAAAAGTATTGTAGTCTTTAAAATAAAATAATTTATGTCACGCACGATATGTATTTTTTTGTGACGTACATATTTATATTTATAAGAAGCCAAAATATAAAAAGATGATTAATACTGAGAGAGATGATTTAAAAGGGCATTTGAGAACCTGAAAACTTGCGGCTAAATTTCAATTTTCAATTTTCACTTCTTGGTGCACATTACGGTGTTGATAAATTATGATAAACTATGTTAATATAGCATGTATTACTCAATACATTATGTCTAATTCCCGGTCGGAAAAGACCAAAAAAGCCCGGTCTGAGTAGGGTTAAGGTAACTGCAATTCTTACTCAGGCCTGTTCCACAGTCCCCAACATTTTTCCAATCTTGAGCTGAAGAGAAAGAAAAAACAGAGAGTTTTATAAGCAACTGTTTAAAAGACAAGTACTTTAACTTTAAAAGCTGAATTGAACGAAATGTACCCTGCAGATGCACAATGTATGATGCTTGCACGCTTGTTCACTTTCATTGTAGCAGCAAAAGTTGTTACAAACAATTACAGTGCGACCCTTTGAACCGGGCCACTTGGAAGGAAATTAACCGATCAAAACGTTAATTGAGAACAAAGGATGACAACTTTTACGCAAACAGACCAATAACGTTGAAGCATCCAGAGAACATATCTCAACATGAAGTTGCGGACCTCTCAGGAAACTGTGTCATTGGTGTAGCCGTCACAAGAAGAATTGGAGTTTCGAGTCAAAATAACAATTATTATTATATGACTGAGAAAATTACTTCACTGTGATTGGCTGAGAGCAGGCAAATTTATCATTAATTTTTAATTTGCACTGCAGTGCAAATTAATGTTGCCGTGGCAACGGATGTGACGCAGGGCCGGTGGTAATTTTGAAAACAGTCAATTAATGGCCGAGCGTTTCTCATCTTCACTCTTCAATCGCGGCAGCGTTTAGTAGAAGAAGTAAAGAAGCAGGAAAACAATGCTAACACGACCATAAGTACCACAAATTGGCTGAGTACATCTCTGAGTGTTTGGGAACATTGGGCAGAATTACGAGGACATAACGTAAAGCTCGAGGCGTATTCTGCAAGTGAGCTCGATAATTTTTTTGTAAAATTTTACGCCGACGAGCTGTTCGCCCAAACTGTAATGTTTCGGAGTTTGTTAACAGCTGCCTCATTGCACTACAGAAATAGTGCCAGCTTTCAGCTGTGTTGTGACGGTTTTATCGCTTAAAGGACTAAAAAATGCGAAACAAGTTTTATATATAAGTGAAAGAGTAGATTCGCATAAGCAACAGAGAGATCGTCTTACGATCTTTATGGCAAACTTTAACTAAAAGAGTTGCATTTGTAGTTCTTCTCTGTTTAAAAAATTAGTTCAAGGAGCTCAAGAAATCACGATGTTTTATAGCTTGTGCTCGAAATTGCCTCGTTTCTATGTTGAACTGTATTGTTATGCAAATATGACAAGTTAACTTAGTTAAATTTTTCGAGTCAAAATAAAAATAATACTTCGTCGGCAAGGACGGCATCGTTACGGTAAAGGCAGTATCGAGGAGCCAATAGTATGCAAGTTTTCTTTCGCTTTTCCAAACAGTGTTTGTGTTTTCAGTAGTTCCTACAAGAACTTGTGCGGTTTGAATTTCAACGGAAAGAAATTCAAATTATGCAATTCCAGCAGTTCCCATCCCCCATCCGCGGGCAAACGCCCGGGCATTTGACATTTTTCAACAATTTTGGTCAAATTCCCCACGGTTGGGACAAGCAAGCCGTCCAAATTCCCCACGGTCAGGCCAAAAAATTAGGCAAATGGGCAAAATACCTTTAAAAATATTCAAAAGCTTTTCTAGCCCTTGATGGACTAGCCATTCCATAACAAACTCTTCGTTCTTGTCGATAAAGTCAGCAAACGATGCCATGTTTGAGTTGTCCGAAACTGCGAGGCCGAAGCCATGTGGCTGTTAAATTCCCGGGGTGGGGTAGTGCCCGTCCCCTGGGCCGAGATAAAATCACTAATGCCCCACCCCCGGGATTGCAGCATGTGCAAATGGCCCGGGGGGGGGGGGGGGGGCGGGGGTGGGCACTGTTAAGTTGGAATTGACTGACGCATTAGTTGTAGATGTATTGTCTGGATGCTTCAATGTTATTTTCTGGCCTCCATCCTTTTTGTTAATGATTGGACAATTTTTTCCAAGTGGCCCGGTTCGAGTGGCGGTTCGAGTATGCCAACTGTAAGCTGCTGCATGAGGTTTCTATTCGATTGGTATTGTAATGAAAAATTGGTTTATATACCTGATATGATTCCACAGCATAACATCAAAGCATGTACTACAATCCATCTCATCCTGTAATGGAACCAAATTAATTTCCCTCAGAAATACAATAATGAAGACAAATAGTTAATATGATGGAACAATAATTTCAGGTTTCTGCGCCAGTTTCGGATAAATTGACATGCTCTTGGCCAATCAGAATGCAGCAATTGTTGTATGTATGTTATTAAAAGAAAATCATTGTTGATAGGCTATATATCTTGCAACGTTTAAAATGAGTGATAAGGAGTTAAATAATCAAAATGTGATTTTTTTTTTTAAATGACCTTTCACCTTTGAGGCTGGAAATATTTGACCGGCATCTGAAGAGCCGTTATGTTTGATGATTTCACTGACAATAGCTGTTATTACAGTTGAGCCCGCAGCCCGCAGCCTGCGCATGCTTCGTGAGTCTATTAAGCAGGAGGCAATCTCGTTCCCAGAGTCCTCGTTACCCTTGTCCAGCGGAGGAGCGGGCAACAAGGACCTCAGGGGGAAGCGATCCGCCATGACAGGATTTTTGGACTTCCGGTTCTACTGCGCATTTGTTCGACTCCATATTTCAACTAACGGACACCAAGATGTCTAATGTCTTTAATTTTTTTGCATGTTGAAATTCTACTCGTGTAATATTTATTGTCATCAGATCTTTCACTTGTTCAAAAAGTATATCCTTTCCCCCAATAGACGTTATTTCAGGAAAATGCATGTAACTGCGATCATGTTCGTTTGACGGAAGTAAAAAGTAAGTAACTTTAAGTTACTGCCAATCAAAGAACATGAGAAAAAATAATAAAAATCAATTAATTGCTGGCATGAAACGATTATACGTTTAACTCATTGCCAACGGCTTACCAGGATTTCGTAACTCCAGTTACGATGACGAAAAAATTTGCCAAAAATTTGTCCCTTGACCGCTTTGCGTGATTTTTTGAGGCTGGCGTGACTAGGCTCTAGCCCAGTCCCCTAGCAAGTTTGAACAGGTACATTCTATTGTAAGTTACACAACGTATTTTCCCGTAAAGTGATTTTTCAATTTTAAAATGGCGTCTCGTGCGAACGGAACTGGCGATCTTTGGGAAATTTTAGCAAGAGTTTTGGACGAGGAAAGTGATCCAGGAGGGATACCAAGCAGTGAGGAAATTGAATTGCATCTGTAGCTCGAAAATCGAGCGAAGAACCAAGATAAGTGTTACGCAATATTTCATCGATCGATCTAATGAACACAAATGCAACTGAAATGATATTTTGATTCGCTTTTTACATTTGAAAACCTTGTTTGATGCTTTGAATACATGTTAAGATTCATATTTCAGTATAGGGAGAGGAGAAAACGTTCTTATGGAATGACAGAGATAAATTTCGAGTGGATTGTTGACACAATGTTTGGGGTCAAATTCCTGCATAAATTAAAATGTGACACCAAACTAAAAAATACTAATTTATTCTATACTTACAATTTTCAGCCAAATTTGTAGGATATGTTGCCAATATAACAAGGAACATTTTTGCTCTTAACTTTTCCTTATAACAAGTCATCATTTTGAAATAAGTTGCTTTTTTGTCCAAATTTTGCGGCTATTAATATTAATTTATGCTAGTTAATAATTAACTAATTAACATATTATGGGTTTCTTTGGGAAATAATTTTTTTTTCCTGAAAGTTTATTTACTACCCTTTCAAAAGAGATATAGCTTTCCACACAATTGTAAATGACTGTTGAGAAAATAAATAAACAAACAATAGTATCAAATTTCACATTTTTGAGGCAGGTGGCAAAGAGTTAAGCCCCGAGACAAACGAGAATTAACCTGAAACTCTCATACGCTCTCATAGACATGCACTCAAGCACTCTCATCGAATTTTAACCGGTTCAATTTTTTCTTGAGAGTTTGACCCACGCTTGATTATAGCCGATGAGAGTTGAAGAGAGTCAACTCTCAACAACTCTCACCCTCGTTTTGCCCGAGCTTTTAAAAAGCATGCGGTTCTTAGACACGAATTTAGTTATAATAATATTTTGTTTGAAAGTAAACAAAGAGGTTAAATACTTGAGTAAACAAGAGGTTATACTTGAAGAACATTATTAACAATTTGCTTTGACAACTTATCACTAAAATCACAACGATACACAAATTAACAGTACATGTAAAAACGGGTTAAAACCCGTGTAATTAAAGTCAAGAACCCTTAAGAGAGAATTGAAATACCTATACTGGCGTTGAAAATATGCAAGTTACCTAAAAGTAGTGGATAGAGCCTTACCTGGAGAGCTCTTAAATGTCCTGGTGATATTTGTTTAGTCTTTCGGTCAGAGAGATGAAACAATGAAACAACACCGTTATTTTGACTGCTGTTAGTATAGGCGATAATTCTGACACTCCATGAAAATATTATAACAACTCACTAAGCTGGTATGTACCTGTTCAATTGCTGAGCAATTCATTTGATGTTTTGGCAGTAAAAACACCACTTAACTTTATTGTTTTATGATAATTGTTCGAGTTAAACTACAGTTAAACTAACCTGTGATTAGCGGTTATTCCGCGGTTAAATTTCTTATTCCCGGGATAACTAATCGAAGGATAAAAAGGTGTTCCTGAAAGCAGAGTTAGATTAAACCGGTTAAACTAGTCGTTCTTATGCAGGAGCGGGAGAAAACGGCAGGGAGCCATTGAATCCAGACAAAAGCTGTTAAGCTTCATTATTTTCTTGCTATGTTTGATAGTAAACATGGCAGATTGTTTTCCAAATTCGCGCATCCACTGTTGTACACTTGCAAACCCGACCGAAAAAAAGTTAAACTAAACTATAACCACGAAAAAAAAGAGATCTAATTCTCCGCCTTTCATTTTCCACTAAAATATATTTTCAATTATTGCTGAAATAAAAGTTTGTAGATTTCCCACTCACGGAATACAATAATTGTGTTTTCTTGAATGAGTCGAATGAAGGTAAACAGAGTTTATAAGCTTACTTTTGGTTAAGGGAAATATGGGAAAATACTGTACATGAAAATAAGATAGGAAATAATTATAAACGAACACCAAAAGCGGAGATTCGGCATCTAGTTTTGACAGCCGCCCGACTCGTGTACCGCATTTTCGGCGGAGAACTGCAAGTACAAACAAACAAACAAACAAAGCTCGCTTGATTTCGTCCCTAAAATCAAATGAATACTCTCCTTTTTGGAGAATTAAAAGCTTTAATTCCACTGCTGATTTTACCTTTCACATTACATCGGTTAATGAGGAACAAATTCGACATCTGTGGAAAATGCCGTGAATTTCTTCGCGCTGTCCTCCGCACGATTTCGCGCTTGTACTCTCAAGATTGTGAAAACACCGCTGGATCGCTCTTTTGATCGCGCATAAATTGAATTTAGGATCCGGACCGCTGAGAAAATAAACTCTAGGTTATGGAAAAGTCGTCAGGTAGCCTGAATTGCGTTTCTTTCCTCCTTGGATCTGGCAGTAAGTGCTCCATTTTGTTTTGTTTGCAAACTTTATTCCCTCGATTAGCGAGTTAATCGACCTCGCTAGGTGTGTTAAATTTAACCCTTCGTTTATCCCTGGAATAGTGCTAATCGCGCTTTCAGGAACAGAATCTAACCTAGGGATAAATTTTATTCCTCGATTAGTGAGATTTAATCTTCGATTAGCGCTAATCGGCTTTCGAACAACCGGGTCCTGCAGCTCATTATGAATGTGGTAACAACTATCCGGTTTCAATATCACCACTTTTTAAACGCCGAGCTTTCTTTATGTTATTTGGTTTGTCCGTTCTGCTTTCTTGTCCTTGCAGGTGCTCCAAGTATGTTTGGTTTACAACTGGTGGCGCTCTGAGGAGAGCAGATTTTGAAGTTGTTAATCTTAACCCCATTCTGCCTGGGCTTTTTTATCGTATCTCGAAATGTATGGGCGCTATGAAAATGAAACTTGTTTGGTGTGTAAAGCATCCAAAAATGTTTATTTTAGCGACAGCCACGTGTCAATTATGACGTCATATCACGCCATAATGACGTCATGCATTTACCAAATCCGCCAAAAACGATTTGTCAAAACTTGGTTGATATGGAAACGTCAAGTCACGTGATCAAAAACTGGACTAAATTTGAAATCAGCGCGGGCACTTTCTGCCCCCCCCCCCCCCCCCCATCCCCCCAGGCAGAATAGGGTTAACCATTAGGCGACCCACTAGCATCTAATCAACAGCCATGCATACATATAATGGCAATGTGAATCCACGAGTGGAGTTAGGCGTGATGTAATATTTTAAACACGACAGACAGTGTTTCATGTATTATATCACCAATCGCCAAATTTTCAGTATTGACATTCGCAAGTGGGCAGGTGTTTAATGTACTGGTATAGGACACTTCCTATATGCACGGTATGTGTACCGGGTTATTACGTTCAATTCATTCGCGTTGACGTCGCAAGTCCTTTTATAAACATTACTGAGCAAATATAATCAAATTGCGGTTTCTTGATTATAATCAGTATTAAAGGGACACTGTCCCGGCGTATTTGCTCAAAACTGTTATAAATGCATGAAATGGTCCCTAAATCTATGAAATAAGAACTTTTAAACTCTAACTAAATGAGAAAAAGCAATTTCTTCAAGAAATTCCATACTACAACAATTTTTTTGCAAAATTTCAAAGATTTCCGAGCCAAATTTGAAACTTTGAAAAACTGACATCCTGACGTTTTTTCAAAAATCCATATTGCAATCCATTTCCATCCTCGCTGTCGTTTGTCATCCTCACTTCTTAATGGGTTCCTGTCATTTGCAATTGTCGAGTGCTATTCTACAGAATCAAATCATAAGAGGGTCTGCTATATATCGTATGACTAGGACCAGTTACTTTGACAAGATAAGACTTTATACCATGAACGTTGTTTGCCATTTCAACTTTCACATTTAACACCCAATACAAGTTGCTGTTCTTTTGGCTATTCTTCGTAATAGTTTGTAGGACAGTGGTTTTTATAGTTTCCCTACATTATTTTATTATATTGTTTTACTGTCAATCTATGTTATCTCTCTGACGTATTTCCGTTATTACGCAAAAACTGTTAGTAGCTACTATATAACACGTATATCAATGTAAAATTTCCTCATTGTACCTGAAGAAGACTGGTTTGGCCAGTCGAAATATAGTACTTAAAAAACTTAAAAATCTACGTTGTATCGGTCTCTGCTTCTACAGTATATTTTCACTTGTTTTAGCCGATTAGATCACTTGTTGATCCAACGTACACCAGCAGGATTGTCGTCCACGGTTGCTTGCTTGGAAATTTTGTTTTATAGTAAAGGGGTTTAGGAGACAATTTAGTAAGAAGATAATATCGCCAGCAAAACAACAACAACAACAGAACCCATATCACCATGTACCAAGAAACAGAGAAACAAAAACAAAGTCAGATAGCAAAAAAGCAATATTGCGAAAATCAAAGAAGCTGGCGACTAGAAAAGCCTGATCAGATAAATTTAGTAGAAAATAATAAACAGCCAACAGAGAGGTGAAATCTTAACATAAATCCGCATTAACTTGAAATTCATTCTTCAAGTCAAGGTATAATTAACGTAAGTAACAACACGATTCAGATTTGGATTATGATATTATTTATTCCACATTATAGGAATATTTTACATCCTGTTTGTGAGTTACTCGATTCAAGACGCCCCTTAATCACATAATCTATTGAGGCTTGGGCACATTCTTTTTATAACCTTCCGGAAAACCCTTGCTACCTCGTGGCTTATATCGCGCAACTGTAAACCACGTGTCGTCGCTGGTGGCGGTCGCCATTCCTAGCTCCGTGGTCTCTTTCCAAACGACTTGGGTGAAACGTATGATCACGCCTCCTTCTCCTTTTGGTTTACCCGTGTTGTAATCAAAGTTTGGCTCTTCAGCGTACCACTCTTTGACGATTTCTCGGCACTGTACACAAGTAGGGGTCTTTGGTCCTTGACACTGTGTTGGCATTTTAATTGTTGTTGTGGTACTGTTGGATGTGTGATTCGGCTTGAAAGAATATATATTTTCGCCGACACCATTTTCTATGCTCTTCATGTCATGTTCCACCTTATCTGAAAATGTGACAAGTGCAAGTTAATAAGTAGTAGTATGCATACTAGGACTTCTGCGGCGGGTTAATCATGCGGCCCATGCAGATCTGCGGCATAGGTGATATAAACAGCCCGTTGGAGGTAAACTGTACGTCATGAACTATGGAGGTTTTGCAGTTGGAAGCACGGTTTGTGTATGATGATAATCTCCGTCGCTTATATGTCCCTTTGCCAGCTTACTATAGAATGCTTCCTTGGAAGGCAGCTAGCTGTTCTTGGAACTTGTCCATGCAATCAATATAATTATAGAAAGTGTTCCTTGTCTTCTTCTATGTGACACTATAGTTTTTCTAACGATAAATTTATCAAGTGATATGAGTCATATCAATTTATCAAGAGATATGAACCAGGTGGTCAATAGAGTAGGAAATATGCTTTTTCATGTCGTTCGGAACAAGTTAAACCTTGGACGTCCAAGGCTAAAGAGGGATGCCACCCCCATGAGTTTTTCACAACTGATTATGAAAATAAGATTTACGCTTCGGAATACTACAACGCTCAGTAGCCATTCATTCATACCTCCTAGACGTTTACCCAACTGGTTTACCCAAATTTCGAATTTTCCGATATAATTCTTCGCTGCAATTTTAATTGTTTCAGTTTTCGTAAGCAACATTGCAGTATTATTAAAACAAACAAAAAACACCGAGGAAGGTAAAACCACAGCAACAAACCGATGAAGTTTTGCCAGATCTGCTGCAGACCTGGATCAGTAAATTATACTTGAGAAAATAAAAAGCAAAAATGAACGGAAAACTGATCCTTACGACTGAGAAAAGGGAACGAAAACAAGAAGAAGAAAATATAAAAAGGAACTAAAAAATTTAAAAAGGAACTTATATATATTGCCCGATATTTCGGTTTGAAACACAGACCCTCTTCGCGAGCTAAAATAAAATGAATACATACGTTGTTGTAAACATTAAAATTTAATGGTACATTTTAACATGCCACTATTGTTTAGAGTTAGTGGATCACTATTGTTTAAAGTTAGTGGATCCAAGATGGTGGATTTAATGACGTAATTTGACGTAATTTGATGTCATATGACGCCATACCAACATATAACCATAGTTCTTGTAAAGCAAGTTCTAGCTACTAAAGTCGTATGCTTTCGATGCGCGAACATCCAAAGGGGGCGGGGATTACTATAATTTACAGCCTATCTACCAAAGGGATAATGCCTTCAAAGTGTTTTAAACAACAAAACCCAAAGGGGAATGACACTTACTTATAGCAGCAAGTCGATCCGCCCACTTCTTTGCATCCGCGGCCAGTTCTGCGCTCCATTTCAGAGTTGGAACTCCATGTTTTGCACGGTATTCATTGTGAGACTTCAAACAATCCTTTTGAAATTCTGTCATACCTGAAACACAAGGAAACACAAATAAATGACGAGTTTTAGCTATCTAAACGTGCCCAGTTTTGTTATCCCTTCCTTGATCCCGACTAAGTGTAGGGTATTGTTTGTGAGTAAGACCTCAATCTATTGTGGTAAGGGTTTTATTAGAGAACAGGGCTGCTTTCAATGCAGTTTGATGATTAAAGGTCGTGACTAGAATGGATAGCCCAAAATCAGATCAGACGTTACCCTAACCCACAAAAGAAAACTAACAATTCTCGGGGCTATAATAGGCTAACCGGGGCGCTATTCTCGGGGCTAATCAGCTCTATTCTCGGGGCTAATCTGTGCTATTATAGGCCAACTGTGGTGCTTAAGTAGGCTGATCTAATTTGAGCTATCCATTTAAGGCATAGCCGATAATTAAATGGAAAGTTTCATGATGACTATCTGCATGTTACCGTACCGGTACAAACTTGACATTTCCATGTACCGCTTTATAAAAGCTATGTTGGAATTTGCGGCGCCATAGAACTGAGAGTTGAACTAAAGCTATCAATGCCATATTGAGGAAATATTGCTCTCATTAATATTTTTATGGGCGTTTCATGGTAGAATGTAGGAAAGAAAACTGAGAAGGTATATATTTTAAGTCATCGTCACAAAGATGGATATTTTACTTCCTTGTTTTGTGCACGTGATAGCAATTACTCCACATTTGCTTCCATTCCAGCGTGCTGCGTACAAATCGTCGCCGATTTTTTTTTTTACCAAACGCCTTCAAAGCTGCCGTGTTAGTGTACGTTTTACTCACAAAGTGCCGGATTATTGCAATAATTTTGTCTCACCTTGCTTTCCGACGGCACCAAGTTGTGCAGCGGCGACACCATTCGTTGGTACAACTGTGGACGCCGTTGGTGAAGGTGTGGATCCTAGTGGTCCGGTTGTGGGCCCCGATGGTCCAGATGTGGAACCCGGTGGTCCAGTTGTAGACCCCAGGGGGGCAGCTGTGGATCCCGGCGCTGCAGGTGTGGACCCTGATGGTGTAGTTGGAGACCCTGATGGTGCAGTTGTGGACCCCAGTGGTACAGCTGTGGACCCCGATGGTGCAGTTGTGGACCCCGGTGGTGCAGTTGTGGGCCCCGATGGTGCAGCTGTGGACCCCGATGGTGGAGTTGTGGGCCCCGCGGGTGTAGTTGGGGACCCAGGTGGTGCAGTTGTGGACACCGGTGATAAAGTTGTGGACCCCGGAAGTACAGCTGTGGACATTGGTGGTGCAGTTGTGGCCCCTGCATATTAGAATATTCATATCAGTTTTGGATGAGTTCACTGGTAGCACTACCCCCACAGCACGCATTCTTACCTACCTAAATGTGTTGTCAACTGCTTACAAGTGCTTATATAAACACACGCAACATAGATTATGGCAACAAAGTAAAATCACTCCTCGCAGCAATTTCTCTTGTGCGAGCCTGATAATGCAGTTGACATTAAGTTTAGAATTAATTTTGTCATGAATTGTTACTTTTATCTAACTCATGCATACGAATACATGTGTTTTACGAGTACCTTGTCCACAGTCAACTTTAGTCACGGTCTTTATGACAGCAATGATCTTAGTCAGCTCCTCTTTTCCAGCTGGACACGGTGGTTTACCTTGTACAAATCCCGAAACAGGAAATGGATATGACATTAACAAGGACAAAAGGAATATTTCAATAGCCTATATTAGTGGACCAGTGTTTATGAAGCATAAACGAAGGGCGATGGTGATGAAGACAAAGATGGCACTGGCGACGACGACGATGTACGACGATGGCGATCAGGGCTGTTGTGATGCAATTTGCCATTTCCGAGTTCCCTTTACTTCAGTTTCAAAACGAGTCCAAGTGCGAACCTTCCATTTGGAAAATGCGTTTTACTCACAAGTTCTTTCAAATGCAAATCAAACTCATTTTCATATGATAGGTTTCGCACTTGGATTCGTTTTGAAACAGAGGCAAAAGGCAACTCGTAAATGGCCTGTTTACAGGGTGATTGTGGTTATGATAGTGAGGGTTACGACGATTATGATTATATGATGGGGATGTTTTTATGAAAATGATCGAGGGTGATGATGACTGCGCATGCGACGTTTATAAGTTGTCATGTAGTAATGGTGAAGGTGATGATGATTGTGGTGGTGATGGTGATGTAAGATGAGTTTTTTAATGTGATGCATGCATGATGTTGTAATGGTGATGATGATGGTAATGATGAGTTGTTGAATGACGATGATGATGATAGTGATTGTGAGGGTGATGTTGGTGATTGTTATGGGAATGGTGATGTTAATAGTTATGGCGATTCTGTTTGTAAAGGCGACTAAAGGAGATGTGGCGAGGAGGTTGTGGACGAGATAGGAATCAGTCACCATGTTTGGAGGGCGTTATTTACTTGGGGGCATGCTAACAGGTCTGTATAACACAATGTTACATGTACATACCATTTCGGAAATTAAGCACTAAAAAAATCCAACTAAAATATATTTCAGATGAAAGGAGGTATAAGATATTTCTTCCGCAATTTGTTTCATATGGCATAACGCCCCTTGAATGTAGCATATCTACCCATATGGAGAAAGTACTTGTAACATTTCACTTATATTTAATAAATTCAAAACCACCTACCTGGTGAAACCATTGATTGGAGCTTTGGACCTCGATTTACTTTTAGCAGTGAAGACTGCGGCTGAGCCAAAATTTTCCCATTCGCCAATTTAGCGGGTGCTTGTGCATGATTTGAAACTCCAGGAACTGAGCACACGCGATAAAATAAATATACAGGTTAATTGTAGACGTTTTTCTACCAAATCTCCGTTACCTGGTTCGTTTGATGCAAAGAGGATGGTAGCAAACGCATACATGTATGGATAAATATGTTAAGTTTTGCAATGATGCAAAATAATGATGCAAATGGACAAATTGCCCCTATAAAAAGTTTTTGATTTTCTTAGAATCAAAACGTGATAATTGTGGAGGTGAAATTGACAAGGGATCAGGTGGTAGCTGTAAATATAACATTTGTTATGACTGAAACAGAATCCATCATGAAGTTATCATAATTAGTGAAAACAAAACACTTTCTCGAGTGGCAATGGTACGCCGCATCATACTAGGTAATAAACCGCAATCATGTGTTCAACGACTAGGGATGTTGCTACTCAATCCGTTTGATGAGATGCTAGCCTATGGTGGGTTGCTATTAATTTGCTGATACCCAATTATAAACCTGGGCCCGAGAGGCACTGAGAAAGAAAACGAGTCTTTACCAAGAACAAAACACAATGACTCAAGCTTTTCGGTTTCGAACACAGATTACTGCATCCTTGGGTCAAAAGACAGTTACTTCTTCCCGCAAATAACTGAATTTTAAAATTGGTGAACATAATACTATTTAGCTACTTTTTCGTGATAATATTATCCCAGCTGTATCCAATATTACACAAAACGCTAACTTAGAAAGGCTCATAACTTACCAGTCGCAATTCCACTCTTCCTTTTGAAGCACCATATCGAGGCTTTCTGATGGTGCCACTGCAACCCGGGCTCATCCATGAACATGTCGTCATAGCAACATCCGGCATTAATACACTTTTCAGGGGTTATTATTGGGCTAATTAGATTTCCGCACTGCTGTCTTTCAAACGATTTTAGGTGACACTGGGGCCCTGTAGTAATAAATGTATCATCCAAATTGTTATATTTTAATGCATAAAGATCGTTCTCAATGGAGTGAGAGTGAAGTTTGAAGATACATTTATGTTTATTTGCTTATACGTTTGCTAAGCTCTAAGCTTTACTTATATTTCAAATAAAGTCTAGTCAGTCAGGGAAATATCTCTTTTGGGCAAATCATACGAGAAACGGTTGACCTCGTGCAAAATTCAATTCCTTTACACACTAGCACAGGTGACAGGCCACTCTGTTGTGACATACACTGTGTTTTTTAACGTTCCACAGGATACTGTACAAATAACAGTTACATCTATTAATCCGCTGTCAAGTGCTTCCTTCCCTAACATAACCTTCGAATCAAAATTGTTGTAAGAAAAAAAAAGTATCTTCCTTGTACATATTTGACAGTTGCAGAAGTTGAAGAAGTGTATCGATAAGTAAGTGTATCGAGACAGTGTTTAATGCGATTTGCAAACACCGAAATTCGAGTTGGTTGGAAATCGGATGAAACACTGTCTCGAGTGTTTGATATATCTTCTCAATCAAAACCAAAACTAAGGAGCAAATGGAGGAATAAAATCTTAAAAACTATTCTAATTAACCTGGCTTTTATTTTTATTATTATTTTTTTAGCTATCAATATATGATCTATTACCAGGTTGCTTTCTTATTCCTACGCCTCTCAATGGAGTAAAATCATTCAGCTTGAATTTTTCTCCAGCACCCAATGAATAATGAGCTACAACATATGTTCCATCTCCTGGTTTGATGTTAATACCACAGCCAAGGCGAGCTTCACGAGGGTGAACCACGGACCTAAAGTGAGTCACCACTCCTTTTGATTTTCCTGTGGGATGTGAAATAATTACACCAGATCGTTTAGCAATGCCATTGTCAAAAGTGAACAGTTGCCAAAAGTCAATATTTTTTTCTCATTCAGCTAAAGACAGGATGATTGCCAATGAAGAAAGGTATTAGGATTAGTGTTACTAAACTCGTTTTGAAAAACTTTTCTCAATTACAGGTTGGCTCTTAGCGTTAGAAGAAAACACTTCAGGTAAATCAGACGATAATTTAAATACGTGGGGGGGGGGGGGGGGGGTGGGGGTGGGGGATTCGTGTAAACAACAATTGTTAAAGAAGAAATTGTTTGTTGCTGCGTAGCACTCAATCAGATAAACGTACTAACACTGAGGAAGGGGTTATTCCCGAAACGTCTGACTGTCTATTTCAGATCAGTTATGAGCACTCCAAACTTACAATTTTTTATATATACCTAATTGTTAAAGAAATTTCTGTACCAAATGTTTCAAAATACGTAATGAGACAAACCTGTATTATAATCATAGCCACGTTTAAGTTCACTGTACCAGCTTCTCACAGCAGCAGGAATTGCTCCAAGTTTATTTCCCATTCCCTTCCAGCCCCATCTCTTCCAGGATATATTTTCGACGTAATCGCTCGTCGGCATGGACCGGTGCACACTTTTTTGGCGAGCATTAGAATTTGCCCAGGACTGCGCAGATTCAGCCAACTTTGGATCACACTTGAGTGGAGGGGAATTATGCAGCGAACGGTAGTAATTGTGCTGAATTAGGCATAGCCGCTGACACTGTGGACCGCACTCTGGGTGCAGCAAGATATAATGTAATTGTTAAAAGCAGGGAAATACACCAAACTGCTACTAACACTAGCCTGCAATAACTACCAAACTAGTTAGCCAATAACAGCAAAGTTCAAATTGTGACTTAAGATATTGGGAGACTGATTTAAAATTTCTTCAGAGAGAGATTTTAAACGCCGAACCTGATCGAAAACGTGTTGCTAAATTTCAATTTTCTGAGATTATGACTCGATTTGTGACACTTCGTGGCGCATCACGATCTTGGTATCGCGTTGTCCAACGTAGCACGCAGAGCCATTAGATATGGTTAATTATGCTAATAGAATGTCTAACTCATTAAACTATGTTAACAGCACGTATTTATGTCTTAGACTTAGTTTTCTTACTCAAGCCTGCTCCACAGTTCCCAACATTTTCCACTCTTGAGCTGAAAAAGATAACAGTGAAAGTTCGACAAGCAACTTTTTCATTGATAAAAACTAATATAAATTAATCACTAGTGATGGGCTGACTTTAAAATGTCAATGTTATCCTTATATGGGAGGCGCAGTGGACTACGGATCAAGCGGTTTGGGTTCGAGCCCTGGCCGAGGTCATTCTGCTGTGCTCTTGGGCATACCCAGGCGTATAAATATAATGGGACAGGCGAACCCGGAGTTAACCAGCGATGGACTACAGCATCCAATTCAATGTGAGTAAGAATGATATTATTCGCCTTACTCCAATATACCATATACGTTCCAGCGGTGTGGGCAACTATGGCCCAAGTACAGGCTTAGATGTTATGAAATTCGACTTGTATCTACGAAAATAATAAGTCACCGAAATAATTAAACAAAGCTTTGCACGTGCTTAACCTGCGATAGACTAGCAGATCATTCAGGTCCGGGAAAGTAGCAACACTCCTCGTCCGAAACGCCGGAGTTATTGAACCGTCGGCACCAATGAATCAACTGGATCCAGCGATCCCTTGGGTTGGAATGAAATTTACCTTGCACATGCGCAATGTATGATGCTTGCTTCGCTTTAAAGTTTCAGTATAGCAACAAAAGTAGTTATAAACAATTAAGGTATTGCATGAGTTTTTATGTATTCGTATTCTAATGAAAAGTTGATAGATGTAGCATGTACCTGATACGATTCCACAGCATAACAGCAAAACATGTACTACAGTCCCTCTCATCCTGTAATGACATCAAATTAATTAAGGAGATAGAACGCAGTGAGGAAGATATTAAACAGTCAGTGACACAAGCTAATCGGGGAAAAAATAATGGATTGTTTTGCTACTGACTGTTGAATTAACCTTTCTCAAAATAATTAATATTAGTCTAATTTACTAAGGTGAATATAAAGAATCCGACTAGCTGATTGGTCGAAAAATTCGGCATCTGACGCTATATCCACCGCGCTAGGCGGTGAATATAGGATTTCAAGGCGTGGTTGCTAAGCTAAGCCACATTTGTTGTGCTGGCCTGTGCTGGCAAGTAAAAGATGGCGACTCGTTTTTGAACGAAATCTTCGTTTATTCTAAAGACATCACCCCAAGTTCAGGATATTCAAAGCATTGGGAAGTTAGGTAAATGACTACCAAGACGTTTGGACGGGAAACCTTTTCAAGAAATGATTTTAACGCATTTAAAACTCGTCAAAAACAAAGGTTGTTGCGTGGCGAACAAGGGCGGCCCACTGTGTTTGTGTAGATGGAGTGACTGAAATTTGCTTCTCTTCAGACTTAAAGCTACTTATTTCAGGAAGATAACTACTTCTGCTCATGAAACCAGCAACGATTAAACAAAGGTACCTGATGAATGTCTTTTTCGTAGTGTTCTTTTGTGTATTTTACTGCTTAATTTGATATGTAAACTACGGTAATATGTAACTACGGTAAGATGGCGAGCACTTGCGTGCGTTGTTTTTCATGTTTTAGCTCGTAATTTGTAGTTCTTTATATTCACCTTAGTAAATTAGACTAAAACAATTATTCGCCTCAGGCTCAGTGAATATTGGTAAATATTTACCGAGACGTAAGTCCCTCTTCGGGCCGCCCTTTTTTGATGTTTTGGAACCGCAGCTCAAAGAAAAGATTGTTGAACGTTCTATATGCCGTCCAATTTTCATTGTCGTAGCCTTTATACGTCTTTGGGTTATGGATGGAGGTGGTGACACCGCTTTGTCGCAGAAGACCAGAAAAAACTGTCTGAATAGGTTAATAAAAGTTATCAAAAAGGGGCGCCGCAAAAAGAAAACAAAAAAAGCATCATAAAAGCAGGTATATTTTCTACTCTGTCTCCTGGTCCATCGGTCGCGTGAATCAGTGATTTATTGAACGAATTTCGAAATTTCGCAGGAAAAAAATATAATTTTGTGAAACACTAAGGTGGAAATAGTCACCGATAAATATCACGTAGAGAAAATAAAATGTAATCTCTGTGTTCTATACTCGCTGTCACATCGAATCACTTAACCTTCCACGAGGCAATTGCATTGTTGTGTAGTACATCGTGTTTTCTGGGCGCATTAGTTGAGGTTCGCAAGTTTTCTTTTTATTTATTTAGATTCGCCAAGTTAAGGCAGGGTAACCTCAACTGCTGAGCAGTTTATTTATTGTTTTGGTAGTAAAAACACTTAACTCCAATGTTCTAAGATATTTTTTTGTATTTAACTACAGCTCATTATTGATGTGGCAATAACTATCCGGTTTCAATATAACCAACCACGATCTCTTTTTATGATATTTTATCTGGTTTATTTCCTTTTTTTCTTGTCCTTACAGGTGCTCCAAACATGTTTTGGATTGTAACTTGGTGGCATTCTAAAGAGTTTTAGCAGGTTTTAGCGATCAGCATCTAACCAAGAACTTTATACAATCAGGCGTATTAGAAATTGTGTTCCTCGTGAAACTGTTAGTTTATCTCATGGCCTACGTTACTTCAATACACGGCATCACTTGAACTCAGTACTGCAGCGTAGTATGGGGACACTTACAAGGGTCTTTCCAATCGAAAAGCCCCAAAACCATGCAGCGCGAATAGCACTGAACCTTTACAAATTGGAATATCAGTACAGATGAGCTACCCCGGTTACTAAATTTGAAAAACATTAGAGTTGATAAAACTTTCTTAATGTATAAGACCTTGTGCAAGACACTTTTTCTTGCACAGTAGCTCTCTCCACCCAGGAGTATAAATGGGTGCTGGCAAATCCTGGGGACTCTAACCTGTGATGGACTAGCATCTCACCCAAGTGCAGTAGTAAGGCTCCTAGTCGCTTCATGCTACAAAAATCGGAGTTACCCATATTCATGATGATTTCCGAACAGCCGCCATCTTGGAACCAGGCCATTTTGGGTTTCAAGTGTATTATTACGCCTTTAGAAATCAGTGGTTACTGGTATTTCTCCGTATTCAAAATTCACAATAGCACAAGGCTTTCATGTTAAAGACAATGACAGATATTCCTTTACATTTACAATAATATCGCCATTGCCTTACTATTCCTAATACAATAACAACTGTGTTTTATTGCATGTTGTTGACCACTGAAATTCTGCTCATAAAATATTTATTGTCATCAGATTTTTTTCTTGAAAGGAGCATAGCACATGTTAGTTTTCTCTCATGGGCAATTTACATTGTGATTTACAGTAGACTTTATTTAGGAAAATATAACTTAATAGAGTGATTTCATTTAACCCGTGAAACAACATCAGGCTGTTAGTGCCAATTAGTCAAAACTAAACAAAAGAAAACAATGGCATTAGTGTCTAATATTATCTAATTGTGTAGTAACTATTTCACGGGTTAAGTAAAATCACTCTATCAAGTTTTGTTTTTCGGAGGTTACTTGCAATCAAAGCATAGAAGAAAAAGGATACAAACAAGTCAATTGCTTACTGACATAGAACAATTTTTAACCTTCCAGTGCCGTACGTGCACGTGGTTTAAATCGAATTTGCACAATGTTTTGTTTTGTTAAGATAAACAAGAGTTTGGTTACTTGAAGTAATTTAAGCTTTTTGCTTTGGGGACTGCTCAAGAAACTACGACGATGCATAGGTTCAGTCACAATACATGTAAAACCGCGGTTGGAACTCGTCTAATTTAAGTGAAGCACCGATGTACGAGAGATAATTTTAAAACTGATACTTTACATGCAGAAATTGGGGATGAAAATATATAGGTTACCTTTAAGTATTGGTTAGAGCCTTACCTGTCTCTCTCGTAAATATCTAGATGATATCCGTGTAGTCTTTAGAGCCAGAGTGACACACACTGTTAACTTGTCTCTTTTTAGGCGATAATTTTGACACTTCATGAAAATATTATAACATTACTAAGTAAACGGGCATGTACCTCCTATTCAAATGCTGTGCAATCTATTTATTGTTTCGCATTAAAAAAAAAACACCGATGTTTTCTGCAGTGTCAAACTACAGTTCATAATCGATGCGGCAATAACCATATTATCACCAATATTTTTGAACAACGATCTATTTTTTCTTATTTGGTTTATCCCTTCTTATTCTTGTTCTTGCAGGTCATGTTTTGGTTTGTAACTTGGTGGCGTTCTGAAGAGTTTTTAGCAGGTTTACAAGTTGTTAAACTTAACCATTATAAGCCTTAGCTGTTGTGGAGCGGTGTCAGTGGTGGAACAGCTTACCTACACACGTAAGACAAACATCTTCCCTGGCACGCGTCAAATCGAAAAATTCGCTGTAACAATAATTGTTCGGAGTGATTAGCAATTTACATCAACACGGCCTCCCTGTAAAGCAGGTTTTCAATTAGGTTTTAGGGTTTATATCAAATCCGAGATAATTATTTTAAGTTGTTTCTATTGTTTAACTTATAGTTGGTGTTTTATTTATATATTCTCTATTTGATTTGCCTATATGGTATATATTATCAAGTCGAACCTCCGCTATCGAACCCCTTTACCCTAACCCTCGGACATACATCCAAAGTTATCCACAAGTCAAAGTCAGGATAGTCGTCGGGGGAGGAAGTGGGGGCAAATAGCCCGCATTATTATTCTAAAAATTAACACGACGCCCATATATGGCGAAGAAGTCCTTGTTATCTGTCATCCATACATGACAGATATCCTGCGGTTTATGTAGTTTGCTATGCCATCTTTGGAAAGTCCATTCACGAAGATTTTTCCAACACATTGGAAAGCGCTGCTGAGTTTGAAAAGGACTTTTAGGACATTTCGATGCTTCTATTATGCGGCTTGTCGACAATATGCTGAATAACATGCAAACAAATAATCCTCCTCAATCTTGTGGAATATAATCGGATTTTAGCAGGCTAGGCCAACAAGATAAATATTTGAACAATTTGTTATTAGTTGCCATGGAAACCGTATGCACTTCTTCCGAAGGGGGCAGGGCTCACCGTGTTCAAATGCTCGACCATGCGCAAAGTCGTAAATTCTGGTCGCCTGCTGGACAGTTACTGGGTTACAAACGCCCCATTACAATCCAGTAGTTACTGGGTTACAAACACACCATTACAATCTAGTAGTTACTGGGTTATAAACAACCCATTACAATCCTGTAGTTACTGGGTTAAAAACGCCCCATTACAATCCAGTAGTTACTGGGTTACAAACGCCCAATTACAATCCAGTAGTTACTGGGTTACAAACGCCCCATTACAATCCAGTAGTTACTGGGTTACAAACGACCCATTACAATCCAGTAGTTACTGGGTTACAAACGCAACATTACAATCCAGTAGTTACTGGGTTACAAACGACCCATTACAATCCAGTAGTTACTGGGTTACAAAAGACCCATTACAATCCAGTAGTTACTGGGTTACAAACGCCCCATTACAATCCAGTAGTTACTGGGTTACAAACGACCAATTACAATCCAGTAGTTACTGGGTTACAAACGCCCCATTACAATCCAGTAGTTACTGGGTTACAAACGCCCCATTACAATCCAGTAGTTACTGGGTTACAAACGCACCATTACAATCCAGTAGTTACTGGGTTACAAACGACCCATTACAATCCAGTAGTTACTGGGTTACAAACGCCCATTACAATCCAGTAGTTACTGGGTTACAAACGCCCCATTACAATCCAGTAGTTACTGGGTTACAAACGACCTATTACAATCCAGTAATTACTGGGTTACAAACGACCCATTACAATCCAGTAGTTATTGGGTTACAAACGCCCCATTACAATCCAGTAGTTATTGGGTTACAAACGCCCCATTACAAGCCAGTAGTTACTGGGTTACAAACGCCCCATTACAATCCAGTAGTTACTGGGTTACAAACGCACCATTACAATCCAGTAATAACTGGGTTACAAACGACCCATTACAATCCAGTAGTTACTGGGTTACAAACGCCCCATTACAATCCAGTAGTTAAAGGGTTACAAACGCCCTATTACAAACCAGTAGTTACTGGGGTACAAACGACCCATTACAATCCAGTAGTTACTGGGTTACAAACGCACCATTACAATCCAGTAGTTACTGGGTTACAAACGCCCCGTTACAATCCAGTAGTTATTGGGTTTCAAACTCCCTATTACAATCCAGTAGTTGCTGGGTTACAAACTCCCTATTACAATCCAGTAGTTACAGGGTTACAAACGCCCTATTACAACCCAGTAGTTACTGGGTTACAAACGCCCCGTTACAATCCAGTAGTTATTGGGTTACAAACTCCCTATTACAATCCAGTAGTTACTGGGTTAAAAACTCCCTATTACAATCCAGTAGTTACTGGGTTAAAAACGCACCATTATAATCCAGTAATAACTGGGTTACAAACGACCCATTACAATCCATTAGTTACTGGGTTACAAACGCCCCATTACAATCCAGTAGTTAAAGGGTTACAAACGCCCTATTACAAACCAGTAGTTCCTGGGGTACAAACGACCCATTACAATCCAGTAGTTACTGGGTTACAAACGCACCATTACAATCAAGTAGTTACTGGGTTACAAACTCCCTATTACAATCCAGTAGTTACTGGGTTACAAACTCCCTATTACAATCCAGAGTTACTGGGTTACAAACTCCCAATTACAATCCAGTAGTTACTAGGTTACAAACGCCCAATTACAATCCAGTAGTTACAGGGTTACAAACGCCCCATTACAATCCAGTAGTTACTGGGTAACAAACGCCCAATTGCAATCCAATAGTTACTGGGTTACAAACGCCCCATTACAATCCAGTAGTTACTGGGTTACAAACGGCCCATTACAATCCCGCAATAGTTACTGGGTTACAAACGCCCCATTACAATCCAGTAGTTACTGGGTTACAAACGACCCATTATAATCCAGCAGTTACTGGGTTACAAACGCTCCATTACAATCCATTAGTTACTGGGTTACAAACGACCCATTACAATCCAGTAGTTACTGGGTTACAAACGCACCATTACATTCCAGTAATTACTGGGTTAATAACGACCCATTACAATCCAGTAGTTACTGGGTTACAAACGCCCCATTACAATCCAGTAGTTACTGGGTTACAAACGACCCATTACAATCCAGTAGTTACTGGGTTACAAACTCCCTATTACAATCCAGTAGTTACTGGGTTAGAAACGACCCATTACAAGCCAGTAGTTACTGGATTACAAACGCCCCATTATAATCCAGTAGTTACTGGGTTACAAACGTCCCATAACAATCTAGTAGTTAGTGGGTTACAAACGACTCATTACAATCCAGTAGTTACTGGGTTACAAACGACCCATTACAATCCAGTAGTTACAGGGTTACAAACGCCACATTACAATCCAGTAGTTAAAGGGTTACAAACGCCCTATTACAAACCAGTAGTTTCTGGGGTACAAACGCCCCATTACAATCCAGTAGTTACTGGGTTACAAACGCCCCGTTACAATCCAGTAGTTATTGGGTTTCCAATTCCCTATTACAATCAAGTAGTTACTGGGTTACAAACTCCCTATTACAATCCGGTAGTTACAGGGTTACAAACGCCCCATTACAATCCAGTAGTTACTGGGTTAAAAACTCGCTATTACAATCCAGTAGTTACTGGGTTACAAACGCACCATTACAATCCAGTAATAACTGGGTTACAAACGACCCATTACAATCCAGTAGTTACTGGGTCACAAACGCACCATTACAATCCAGTAATAACTGGGTTACAAACGACCCATTACAAGCCAGTAGTTATTGGGTTACAAACGCCTCATTACAATCCAGTAGTTACTGGGTTACAAACGCCCCATAACAATCTAGTAGTTATTCGGTTAGAAACGCACCATTACAATCAAGTAATAACTGGGTTACAAACGACCCATTACAATCCAGTAGTTACTGGGTTACAAACGCCCCATTACAATCCAGTAGTTACTGGGTTACAAACGCCCTATTACAATCCAGTAGTTACTGGGTTACAAACGCCCCATAACAATCTAGTAGTTAGTGGGTTACAAACGACTCATTACAATCCACTAGTTACTGGGTTACAAACGCCTCATTACAATCCAGTAGTTACTGGGTTAAAAACGACCCCTTACAATCCAGTAGTTACTAGGATACAAACACGCCATTACAATCCAGTAATTACTTGGTTACAAACGACCCATTACAATCCAGTAGTTACTGGGTCACAAACGCACCATTACAATCCAGTAATAACTGGGTTACAAACGACCCATTACAAGCTAGTAGTTATTGGGTTACAAACGCCCCATTACAATCCAGTAGTTACTGGGTTACAAACGCAACATTACAATCTAGTAATTACAGGGTTACCAACGACACATTACAAACCAGTATTTACAATCCAGTAGTTACTGGGATACAAACACGCCATTACAATCCAGTAATTACTTGGTTACAAACGTCCCATTACAATTCAGTAGTTACTGGGTTGCAAAAGACCCGTTACAATCCAGTTGTTACTGGGTTACAAACGACCCATTACAAGCCAGTAGTTACTGGGTTACAAACGACCCATTACAATCCAGTAGTTACTGGGTTACAAACGCCCCATAACAATCTAGTAGTTAGTGGGTTACAAACGACTCATTACAATCCACTAGTTACTGGGTTACAAACAACCCATTACAAGCCAGTAGTTACTGGGTTACAAACGCCCCATTACAATCTAGTAGTTAGTGGGTTACAAACGACTCATTACAATCCACTAGTTACTGGGTTACAAACAACCTATTACAAGCCAGTAGTTACTGGGTTACAAACGCCCCATAACAATCTAGTAGTTAGTGGGTTAGAAACGACTCATTACAATCCAGTAGTTACTGGGTTACAAACGACCCATTACAATCCAGAAGTTACAGGGTTACAAACGACCCATTACAATCCAGTAGTTACTAGGTTACAAACGCCTCATTACAATCCAGTAGTCACTGGGTTACAAACGCCACATTACAACCCAGTAGTTACTGGGTTACAAACGCCTCATTACAATCCAGTAGTTACTGGGTTACAAACGCCTAATTACAATCCAGTAGTTACTGGGTTACAAACGCCTCATTACAATCCAGTAGTTACTGGGTTACACACGCCACATTACAATCCAGTAGTTACTGGGTTACAAACGCTTAATTACAATCCAGTAGTTACAGGGTTACAAACGCCTGATTACAATCCAGTAGTTACTAGGTTGAAAACGACCCATTACAATCCAGTAGTTACTGGGTTACAAACGCTCTATTACAATCCAGTAATTACTTGGTTACAAACGTCCCATTACAATTCAGTAGTTACTGGGTTGCAAAATACCCATTACAATCAAGTAGTTACTAGGTTACAAACGCCTCATTACAATCCAGTAGTTACTGGGTTAAAAACGACCCCTTACAATCCAGTAGTTACTGGGATACAAACGCCCCATAACAATCTAGTAGTTATTGGGTTACAAACGCACCTTTACAATCCAGTAATAACTGGGTTACAAACAACCCATTACAATCCAGTAGTTAATGGGTTACAAACGCAACATTACAATCTAGTAATTACAGGGTTACCAACGACACATTACAATCCAGTATTTACTGGGTTACAAACGCGCCATTATAATCCACTAGTTACTGTGTTACAAACGCCCCATTACAATCCAGTAGTTAAAGGGTTACAAACGCCCTATTACAAACCAGTAGTTCCTGGGGTACAAACGCCCCATTATAATCCAGTAATAACTGGGTTACAAACGACCCATTACAATCCAGTAGTTACTGGGTTATAAACGCCCCATTACAATCCAGTAGTTAAAGGGTTACAAACGCCCTATTACAAACCAGTAGTTCCTGGGGTACAAACGCCCCATTATAATCCAGTAATAACTGGGTTACAAACGACCCATTACAATCCAGTAGTTACTGGGTTATAAACGCCCCATTACAATCCAGTAGTTAAAGGGTTACAAACGCCCTATTACAAACCAGTAGTTCCTGGGGTACAAACGCCCCATTATAATCCAGTAGTTACTGGGTTACAAACGCCCCATTACAATCCAGTAGTTATTGGGTTACAAACTCCCTATTACAATCCAGGAGTTACTGGGTTACAAATGCCCCATTACAATCCAGTAGTTACTAGGTTACAAACGCCCGATTACAATCCAGTAGTTACTGGTTTACAAACGCCCCATTACAATCCAGTAGTTACTGGGATACAAACGACCTATTACAATCCAGTAGTTACTAAGTTACAAACGCAACATTACAACCCAGTAGTTACTGGGTTACAAACGCCCCGTTACAATCCAGTAGTTATTGGGTTTCAAACTCCCTATTACAATCCAGTAGTTACTGGGTTAAAAACTCCCTATTACAATCCAGTAGTTACTGGGTTAAAAACGCACCATTATAATCCAGTAATAACTGGGTTACAAACGACCCATTACAATCCATTAGTTACTGGGTTACAAACGCCCCATTACAATCCAGTAGTTAAAGGGTTACAAACGCCCTATTACAAACCAGTAGTTCCTGGGGTACAAACGACCCATTACAATCCAGTAGTTACTGGGTTACAAACGCACCATTACAATCAAGTAGTTACTGGGTTACAAAACGCCCCATTACAATCCAGTAATTATTGGGTTACAAACTCCCTATTACAATCCAGTAGTTACTGGGTTACAAACTCCCTATTACAATCCAGGAGTTACTGGGTTACAAATGCCCAATTACAATCCAGTAGTTACTAGGTTACAAACGCCCAATTACAATCCAGTAGTTACAGGGTTACAAACGCCCCATTACAATCCAGTAGTTACTGGGTAACAAACGCCCAATTGCAATCCAGTAGTTACTGGGTTACAAACGCCCCATTACAATCCAGTAGTTACTGGGTTACAAACGGCCCATTACAATCCCGCAATAGTTACTGGGTTACAAACGCCCCATTACAATCCAGTAGTTACTGGGTTACAAACGACCCATTATAATCCAGCAGTTACTGGGTTACAAACGCTCCATTACAATCCAGTAGTTACTGGGTTACAAACGACCCATTACAATCCAGTAGTTACTGGGTTACAAACGCACCATTACATTCCAGTAATTACTGGGTTAATAACGACCCATTACAATCCAGTAGTTACTGGGTTACAAACGCCCCATTACAATCCAGTAGTTACTGGGTTACAAACGACCCATTACAATCCAGTAGTTACTGGGTTACAAACTCCCTATTACAATCCAGTAGTTACTGGGTTAGAAACGACCCATTACAAGCCAGTAGTTACTGGATTACAAACGCCCCATTACAATCCAGTAGTTACTGGCTTACAAACGTCCCATAACAATCTAGTAGTTAGTGGGTTACAAACGACTCATTACAATCCAGTAGTTACTGGGTTACAAACGACCCATTACAATCCAGTAGTTACAGGGTTACAAACGCCCATTACAATCCAGTAGTTAAAGGGTTACAAACGCCCTATTACAAACCAGTAGTTCCTGGGGTACAAACGACCCATTACAATCCAGTAGTTACTGGGTTACAAACGCACCATTACAATCAAGTAGTTACTGGGTTACAAACGCCCCATTACAATCCAGTAATTATTGGGTTACAAACTCCCTATTACAATCCAGTAGTTACTGGGTTACAAACTCCCTATTACAATCCAGGAGTTACTGGGTTACAAATGCCCAATTACAATCCAGTAGTTACTAGGTTACAAACGCCCAATTACAATCCAGTAGTTACAGGGTTACAAACGCCCCATTACAATCCAGTAGTTACTGGGTAACAAACGCCAATTGCAATCCAATAGTTACTGGGTTACAAACGCCCCATTACAATCCAGTAGTTACTGGGTTACAAACGGCCCATTACAATCCGCAATAGTTACTGGGTTACAAACGCCCCATTTCAATCCAGTAGTTACTGGGTTACAAACGACCCATTATAATCCAGCAGTTACTGGGTTACAAACGCCCATTACAATCCAGTAGTTTACTGGGTTACAAACGACCATTACAATCCAGTAGTTACTGGGTTACAAACGCACCATTACATTCCAGTAATTACTGGGTTAATAACGACCCATTACAATCCAGTAGTTACTGGGTTACAAACGCCCATTACAATCCAGTAGTTACTGGGTTACAAACGACCCATTACAATCCAGTAGTTACTGGGTTACAAACTCCCTATTACAATCCAGTAGTTACTGGGTTAGAAACGACCCATTACAAGCCAGTAGTTACTGGATTACAAACGCCCATTACAATCCAGTAGTTACTGGGTTACAAACGTCCCATAACAATCTAGTAGTTAGTGGGTTACAAACGACTCATTACAATCCAGTAGTTACTGGGTTACAAACGACCCATTACAATCCAGTAGTTACTGGGTTACAAACGCACCATTACAATCCAGTATTTACTGGGTTGCAAACTCCCTATTACAATCTAGTAGTCACTGGGTTACAAACGCCACATTACAATCCAGTGGTTACTGGGTTACAAACGCCCCATTACAATCCAGTAGTTACTGGGTTACAAACACGCCATTACAATCCAGTAATTACTGGGTTACAAACGATCCATTACAATCCAGTAGTTTACTAGGTTACAAACGCCTGATTACAATCCAGTAGTTACTAGGTTACAAACCACCCATTACAATCCAGTAGTTACTGGGTTGCAAACGACCCATCACAATCGAGTAGTTACTGGGTTACAGACTCCCTATTACAATCAAATAGTTACTGGTTTACAAACGCCCCATTACAATCCAGTAGTTACTGGGTTACAAACGCCCCATAACAATCTAGTAGTTACTGGGTTACAAACGCCTGATTACAATCCAGTAGTTACTAGGTTACAAACGACCCATTGCAATCCAGCGGTTACTGGGTTACAAACGACCCATTACAATCCAGTAGTTACTGGGTTACAAACTCCCTATTACAATCCAATAGTTACTGGGTTACAAACGCCCCATTACAATCCAGTACTTAGTGGGTTACAAACGCCTGATTACAATCCAATAGTTACTAGGTTACAAACGCCTTATTACAATCCAGTATTTACTGGGTTACAAGCGACCCATTACAATCCAGTAGTTACTGGGTTATAAACTCCCTATTACAATCCAGTAGTTACTGGGTTACAAACTCCCTATTACAATCCAGTTGTTAATGGGTTACAAATGCCCCATTACAATCCAGCAGTTACTGGGTTACAAACACTCCATTACAATCCAGTAGTTACTGGGTTACAAACGACCCATTACAATCCAGTAGTTGCTGCGTTACAAGTCTACCATTACAATCTAGTAGTTACTGGGTTACAAACGAGCAATTACAATCCAGTAGTTACTGGGTTACAGACGCACCCATACAATCTAGTAGGCTCTAGAAATACACCACAATAAGATGAATGGATACCAAACTTGTTTAAATCAGGCTTATTTTCTAGCAGGTCGTCAAGGACTGGCGATAATGTTGTGAGAACGTTTTATAACTGTTTTTTTTAACACGGTCTTTGAAATTATATAAAGGTTAACGCTACAAAATTATCTATTAAAAGAAATTGGAATGTGTGCATTTTACACGAAATTATAACTCAACCCCATCAGTCCTGATATCAGCCAATCACAGCACAACGACATGTTTTAAATTGGCACCAGTCCATAACGGTATCGGGAATCCACTGTAGTGATTAGGTAATATAGGTAGTTGCGTCAACGATGACTTCCTGCCTGCCAATAGTGACTAAGCCTGATTCTCAGACGGTCTGAGTCGCATCGACCGTCTTAGAATCAGGCTACTAGTGACTAAGCTATGAATGCTGTATACTAATAAGTGACTTCCTGAGTTTTTCTGTATTCTTACATATTAATCTTCGGACTTAAATCCTAAGTCATATACCCACACAACCCTAAAGGGTGATTGGGGTTGATAAAACCACCCCTCTTCTTTTCTTTTCGTTATTGCTTTTTGTTATTGTAAGACGTACATGTATCGAAAGCATTATACCTTTATTAGATAGCCTTGAGCTTGCTATACAAGATCAGATAGTTATGCGTTGGCTATGACACCATTAAATGCGCCATCTTAGATCCGCCATCATTTCCCTATTTTATCATGACGCCAGAAAAAAACAATCGATACAAATTATTTCACATCAATAATGGGATTTTAAAATGTACATAATGTACTAATACTGCAATGCTGCTTACGAAAACTGGAAACATAATTACAACGAATAATTTTATCTGAAAGATCGAAATTTGGGTTGCCATGGCAATGTCAAAAACTGCAGACAAACTTTACGTCCCATCGTCGTCATCTCGGTCAAAAACAAACCCAACCAACGGTTATTTCCTCTCAGATTTTGTTATAGTCGATCGTGATTAATGGTAACAGGACTTCGTGTCGTCCAGTTATGTCTGTAATTATACTCCTGGGCCCAGTTGTTCAAAGGGTGGATAACGCTATCCACCGGATAAATCACTATCCAGTGGATAAGTGTCAACAAAACAAACTGCGCTATCCACTGGATAGAGATTTATCCGGTGGATAGCGTTATTCAGTCTTTGAACAACTGGGCCCAGATATACAAATCAGATTCGCCCGATTTTGATAATCACTCCTATGATTACAAACTAAATTGGACTCCACTAAGTCATATCACTATTGTGGTCTGAAAATCATATTTAGTATTCATAACCGAAAAATGACACCCGATTTAAGGGAAAAACAATAACTCAGAATTGTGCGAACAGGTCGTTTTTATTTCTTTTCTGTACGTGGAAGGTTTAACAAGTAGTTCAGTTCAGATTATATCTTTTTCGTTTAGCCGGGCGTTTAGGAACTGAAATTTAGCTAATAGAATTTAAAGGAACCCAATCTAAGGATCACAATACCAAAACGGATACCCTATTTAAGGACTGAGCACCTCAAAAACCATACCCTATCGGGCGGCATATACCTATATAGCGTATATAAGGACACCTCCCCCCCCCCCCCCCCCGGAGTTTAATTCTGCTGAACATTTACTACTATGTTTTATGATCCCTTTTTCTAGTGACGAATGGGTATACTATATTTATCGTTATAATCCTCCTGGAAAGCCTTATTTCCTGAAAGAAAGAAAAACAAACAGAAAGGTTCAATTTTGCCAGCAGCAATCTGAAATAAACGGTATTGTAATGGTATTGACAAATTACAGAGCCCGGTCTGAATAGTGATAAGTTAATGCTTCTTACCCCTTATTGGGTTGCTTTAGAACTGATATACACTCCCTTGCAGGACAAGTGCTGTTGTCATCGGTGGTTTAGTTGGGGGCACCACTGGTGCAGTTGTGGTCGCCTGTTTTGCATTACTGGTACCTATTGGTGCATTTGTGGTCCCCGGTGGTTCTGTTTGTGGTTGCTGGGATCCAGGTCGAGTTGTTGCACCTGTATAACAAAACGTATGCTTGTTTTACTGTTTGCGCATAGTTAATAGAGGAAAATGGTTATGAAGCCCGGAAAACTTCAAAGGAGCAAACGAAGAGGCCAAGATTTATGTTGGAAGGTCCATGACCGTTCACATCTTTTGTTTTGAGCTCATACACTATGCATGAATTACGTAATCGCAACATTTCTATTGGTTAGTTGCTTGAACACACGTAACCACCTATTGTATTTTGTCAGGTTTTGTGCACGGTCAACCCCAAAATAGCGAACAAAAACATATAACAAAGAACTTTGCCGGGCTTCATAACAATTTCCTCTATTAACTATGGTTTGCGTTACCATAAGCGATCGTCAATATGAGTTTTGCGAATACAATACCATTTTCCGATAATGCGGCTGTATGCAGATACGATCATAGCACAGCGACTTTTTTACAAGAAGACACGTGACCATTGTGAAAGTGAACCTTAGCCAAAGTTATCGTTTGCTACATATATAACTGTGGACAGGTTTAGCTAACTAACAGTATTTGACGACAATACGTAACTGGGATACAATACAATACAGTTATTTGCATTTCACTTTGCAAGACAAAAATGTATAACATTTTCGATCCATTTTGGCCCATCTTTATTCCAAATTAATTTTTAAACATTGGGAAACAAGTTTTGGCAAATAACTCGTTATATGCTAATAAAAGCTATAAATTGAAAAAGTAGCCGATTTCACTACACTTTCACAAAAGGATAAACACCTAACTCAGTTTTTCCTAAAAAAAATACAGGATTGATTTATTTTATTTTAAATATTTTAAACTTGAAGATACAGGTTTCAGCGAACACCATAATAAAAGCTAGATTAAAAAAAAAATAGCTGATATATAATGGGATATAATTACCAGCAACATTGACTTTCTAGCTTTTTACGCGGCAATGTAGCTGTATCTGTACTAATGTGGCGTGCGTCAATACGAGATCATTTTGCAATCACTGATTACTTCTCTAATGGTTGAAAGGCCAGGTCTAGATGAGATAGAATACCAAACGGGAAGGCCTAAAGTTGTGAGGAACTTCGGCAAGATACATACTCATTTGGCTCATATACGCTTATCGCTGTTCGTTATACGAAAAAATCAGTTACCTGCTGGAGGCACTGGAGTTCCAGGTGGTTGACTCGGGCTTTCATTTGGCACTGCAGCTGGGACTAGGACGTTATCATGTAGAGCTTGAGCAAACAACAATAAAACAATAAATTGGTTATGAGTGTCTCAAGTCTAAAAGGTATAGCGCGTCCGATCCGTCCGAAATACATAGCCTATACCAAATTTAAAATAATAAAATTACCTACATGAACGGTATTTATGTAAGGAAACATTTATCATGAAATCCTACACGCACAGTGATGGCGGCCTCGTTAGCCTGTTCCTTTTGCAAACTACGATTATATTTCTAGAGTACATTATAATGCAATGTTCTGGACATATCTTATAGTGACTGTCCTTATAATCTACTGCAACAGCGAAATAGAAACAAATATAGAATGCTTCGAGAAGATTTGTTGTCGTAAAATCATATGTTGAACACTGTAAAACAGCTCTGTATTTTATTGCTGAAACACCATTAAGCCGTTCTTATAAATCTATTTTTTTATCGGCAACGAATAATAAACTCAACACATTTTCTGAAATAGGATCAGCATTACCTGGTGGTCTGAAATCATAGCCCTGGTTTCTTCCTTTTGGCACTAAAAGAAATGAAAGAAACAAAAGCTCATTCACTTAACGATAACAACAAGATCGACCATCAGGAGGGGTGGCGAATGGTAAATTCGTGATTTTGCGAGACCGCGAGACTAGCGTTTTTCCCTGCGAGACCGAGACTTTTTGAATTTTTAAATTGCGAGACCGAATTGAGACTTTGAAATGCCTTTGCGAATAAACGAGACTGCGAGACATACAGAACCGCTCAAAAAACGAAAACTGCGAGACCTGTGAAATTGACTAAAAATTTTGCGAGACCTGTAATTTTGAAAGACCATTCACCACCCCTATCAGGCATTTCAAACTGCCTAAGACCGCTTTGTGCTTCGCAAATGCCTAGATATATTTGAGACTATGTATGGGTGTTTCCGACGAAATCGAAGTCGCGACGATTGCCACTATAAAACGACGATCTCGGAGATAAAAGCGATGATTTACAAATTATCGTGATCATATAGAAAATTTCAAATGCGTCAAATGTTACCGAAAATGTCCGACACAAAAATGACGATTTTGTTAAAAGATTGACGATTTGTTAAAAATATGCGACGAAATCGAAGTCTGCAGTTTCCCATAGAAAGGCTCATATTTCATCTTACCTGAGGGGAATTCACAAATAAACGGTCTAAAAAGACTGTGTGGAACTGCCTTAAAAAGCCCTTGAGATGCCTTTGAAATCACTGCAGCGTTAGATCTTTTATCAGCAGAGGGTTCCTGTGATTGCCATTTGGAAATGGTTAGCGGCCATCCACTAACCCACCTCCATTTCCATGTGTTTCTGTTTACCAAACCTATGTGCCATTCAGCGTCGGCTCCAGGAATGGTAAGCTTTTGAATCTCGCTATTGATGAACCGCCATTCTGCTTCCGTATCCATAGTAACTAAATCACCTCCTGTTCTGTGGCCTCTGCAGCTCAGTCGGTTGTCGGTCCAGTCGCTTCCCAATTTAGTAAATATGTAGCAGGAATTGCCAAATGGTAAACATTTATATCCACCTTTCCGATCTACAAAGAGAACAATAAGTGTTTTTTTAATGGTAACTAATCAGCACAGGTAAATTACTAACAGTGATCCATAGTAGCTAAACAATGAATTAGTTTTATAACGTGGTAAAATATAAAACGTTACGTTAACTTCTATTGGTTATATCAGCCGTAACATTTTGAGCCATGGGAGAGAGTTCAGAAAACGAATAAACAAAACGAAAACACTTACCTGATGGAGGCAGAGGAAAAGCCGGCAACCTTGGTACTGGGACTTCGGCTAAAACAAAACATATAAACACACAACGTGTTGATACGTAAATAAAGCATTTTATATATGGCATGCACTCGATATAGTATAACTTTTAGGTACATTAAAGGGTGTCAATTTCCGTCCGTTAAATAAAATAGGGAAAAGATATGGACGGCTTGCGTCTGCGGAGAAAGTTAAATGTGGTTCAACTTAATTTTCCGTGGAAGCCAGCCGTCCATATATTTTCTCCGTTTTATTTTACGTCAATTAATGAATGCCCGTTACTTACAGTGCACTACTACCCACCATGTGCCACAAGGACGGTGGCATGGTGTAGCAGCTCTAGTAAGCTTCTAATTTCATTGGCCTTACAGTTATCTTGCACAATCTTGCGTAATATAATATCGTCTGTATATCAGGGCGATACTCCGCGCGATTTCGCATTACAGTGAAACCCCGATTTAACGAACCTCGATTTACGAAGTCCCCGATTTAACGCACAGATTTATTCAGCCCGGCCAGAATTACAATAAAATGTATGGAAAAGAACCCCGATTTAACGAACCCCGATTTAACGAAATACCCGATATAACGAACACAATCTAGAAGCCCGAATGTAAATCTACCCCGATATAACGAATAAATGTCATCACGCCACCGAAGATGAATAATCGCTACAGTAAAATATTTTAATTATCTAAGAAAGTTGTCAGCAGTCCATTACAGTCATACATGTTGCTAAACATTGTACTGTCGTGGCCATCTAATCGGCTTTATCTTCTTTGTCTTTAATCAGTTAACATTACGGCAAATTAATTATTAACTATACCCCGATTTAACGAAGTTTTTGGTCAGTTTTCAACAAATTCGTTATATCGGGGTTCTCGATTTAACGAAACCCCGATTTAACGAACCAATTTCCTCAGTCCCTGGCACTTCGTTAAATCGGGGTTCCACTGTAGTTAATTGTTCTCATTTCTCGTTCTTTTAAAATTACCTTTTGGTATTTCACAAATAAAAGCACGATGATTATGATCTGCAAGATCATTAAATAGTCCTCTAGTTCCCGTCGCGTAATTCTTTGCCATAACAGCGAACTTTCCATCTCCCGAGGGCTGAGAGGGTTGCCATTTGACAATGGTCAGCGGGCTTCCACTAACCCACTTCCAGGTGTTTCCCTGTTTTTCCAAACCTATGTGCCATTCATTGTCACCCAGAAGGATGAGATTTTGAATCTTGCTATTGATGAACTGCCATTCTGCTTTTGTTTCCATGCTGACAAGATCACCACCCGCTGTGTTTTTGCAGCTGTTTCGGTTCTTGGTCCATGTATTTCCCGTCTTAGTAAATATGTAGCAGGATCTGCCAAAAACGTAAACAGTCATAGCCTAGAAACAGGAGAGGAGTAAAAGAGAACATTCCATTTACCACCAGATGTGTCTCTGGTGTATACATGTAAATGCAGCGCGTCCGCATTGCATTACTAACACCGTAGATCATACTTTAACTTTTAACACTATATTACAGTGAAGATGACGCTATCGTTGTTCCTCGAAAAAGTTTTTGATTAATTTTTGACAACTTTTTGACGACTTTCGGTTGGGTTTCGTTTGACTTGACCAATCAAAATCCAAGGAGTGTTGGAGGCGGAGTCGTGAAATTTGAATGGTTTTAGTTTCTAGTCTAGTTCAAAATGAGGCGCCACAAAACGGAACCCATCAAAGTTGTCAAAAATATGTCAAAAATTAATCAAAAACTTTGCCGAGTGGCAACGGTAGCGTCATCTCCACTGTAAAAGTGGCCTTGTAGAATAAACTAGCAATTTTCTATGTCAATGAATCCGCAAATTTTCCCCGCGACCGACTCCTTTACATAATCGTCTATCTGAAGCATTAACTCTGTCAAATATATTTCGATATCTTTTTGATAATTCTCACCTCAACCTTATCTATACGCTACTAGAAAATAGCCTGATAAGTTTAAGATGCATCTACCAATTTGTTTACCTGATGATGGAAGCAGACTTACAGGCTGTCGAGGTGGACTTACAAGTGGCATGGCAGCAACAACTTGAACAAACAAACAAATAAACAAACAACAACAACGTAAATTGCTTATGAGTCAATCGACTTCTCATTAGTAAGGAAATCATTTTAAACCTATTGAAACACGTTAATTTGATGTGTAACAATCCGATTCAATAAAGAAACCAACAGAATAACTGTCTTAAATATAACATTTTTACCATGATTTCTAACTGATGAAAATCTAACATATCTACCTGATATTATTCCGCACCATACTATCAAAACTGACAACACAGCCTCTCCCATTTTGTGATGAAAGGAACGGATTTATTGTTCAGAAATTCTAGGAAATAGAAGAATAAAGGTTGTAAGTCCTTTGAGCCGATCCAAGTCAACATATAATTCACTGGGAAGTGACAGACAGACAGACAGACAGACAGACAGACAGACAGACAGACAGACAGACAGACAGACAGACAGACAGACAGACAGACATCACTGGGGCGTGACATACAGACAGACATATAACATTGAACTTTTCTTTCCCTAGCTACTTGTTTAGGAGGATTCTGTGCTACAGGCAACTTGCTTCAATTATATGTCATTGACAACATAAATCGTACTCCTACTCCTCCATCATCTCCTCTTTGAAAGTAATACGATTTTTTTTCTTGCGGGTAAGTTACTACATTGGTCTTTTTTATTTTAGGAAAATTTAATTAATTAAAACTCTTTAGCGTTCGCTCACCAGGATATCATTACTTCAGTCACGATGACGAAAAAAAAAATCGCAAACATTTACCCCTGACTCGTCCCCAGTCGTCTCTCTTGTCTCCTATTATATTACAGCCGAGGGGAGTGCGTCTTGCGACTCCAGACAAAGGAGACAAGAGAGACGACTGGGGACGAGTCAGCATTTGCCCTATGTCCGATTCTCGCCATCAGTTGGAGGTACTCTAACCCAATCCCTGCAAGTTTGAACAGGGACCCTCCAATTTGTCTTACATGATGAATTTTTCAAAAAAGTAATTTTCAGATTAGAAATGGCGTCTGTTGCGAACGGATCGCAATTTGTTACGGCGATGTCGAGGACCGTTTTAGGAAGAGTGTTGGACGAAGAAAGTGATCCAGAAGGGATGTCAAGCAGTGAGGAGATTGAATTTGATCGACTGCTGCATCGAAAATCCGAGCGAAAAATCGAAACAGTACAGCGCGAAGGTTATAATTACGTAAGTGGAAATGCAATGAAATGATATTTAGATTTCCTTTTTACATTCGAGAACCTTGCTTATTGCTTCGAATGAATGTTAAGATTCATATTTGAGTATGGGGAGAAATACATATCTGGAGAAAACGATCTTATGGAACAACAGAGAAAAGTATCGAGTGTCATGTTTGGGTCATATTTCTGCATATTTTATGCAAATTAGTATGACTAAACAAATTCTAATAAATTCTATACTTATCAGTTTTCAGCGAAATTTGCAGGATATGTTGCCAATATAGTCATCGTTTTGAAAAAAGTTGCTTTTTTGTCCAAATTGTGTGGCCATTAATGTTAATTTATGATAGTTAATAATTAACTAATTAACATATTATGGGTTTCTTTGGGGGAACAAATATTTTTCCTGAAAGTTTATTTACTACCCTTTCAAAAGAGATATAGCTTTTTACACAATTGTAAATGGCTGTTGAGGAAATAAATAAACAAACAATATGGTCAATTTTCACTGTTTTGGAAACTGGCGTGTTTGTTTCGACAAGAGAGGATGATCTAAGAGAACCAGTCAGTTAGCCTGCGTCTCGCGCGATCAGAAGGAATTAAAAATAACATTCACAGCATGGCGCGAAACTATTAATACATTTCAAAAAAGGGGGGCACCGGGAATCCAAGTTCTCTTGGATCATCCTCTCTTGGTTTCAATCAAAATTTAAAAATATACAACTAATATCAATTATTTTTGCTCAGAAATGATTCGGTAATTTGTAATTGGAAAGGGAAAAAATGTTTTATGATTGACATTAACATATTTACAAAGGTAAACGTAAACATTGTTAACTAGAGTTAGAAATAATAAAACGTTATAAGCATATCCATGTTGCTTATGGTAGTTAAAATGAAACGTTCAAATATTGCACGTGGCTTCATTTCGAATCTTTCATGTTTTGTCTTGTTTAAAGTAAACAAGGCGTTAGTTTATTTGTTGAAGCGATTCGATGTTCTTTTTTATTTCATTTATTGTTCTTAGATATTTCTCTGGGCAAACTTACAATAGACGCTATTTAGGAACATTTGGCTGGATAGGCCATTTTGGAAGTTTGTCTTAGATAATTTATTGACTGAAATTCAAAATCGCTTTCCAGATGGCTGGAAATGAATGAAACCGTTATACAATCACCAATTAACTGTTTTAGTTAGAAATATGTATGGGGTTTCAAATATATATATTTTCTTGTGTAAATGCGTCAATTCAAACTATTCAACGAACTACTCGTCGCGTTCAAAAACGATGCTTAGATCCGCAATAAATTCGCCCGTTAAATATGTTTCAAGTCAAATGTACGAGAGCAGATGCGACAGTTTAAAAGGTATATACTTTGCAGAACATATTAAATCAGTTACCTTAGAGTAGTTGAAATATCCTTCCCTTTAGTAGCTCAAAATGTTTTTCTATCTGTTAGCCTTTCAACCTAAGTGATCAAACACGCATTTATTTGGTCTATTTTGGCGGTAATCCTGACTCATCAAGGAAATATTATAGCTAGTAAGTACCTGCCTAATTGCTAAGTAATTTACAAATTTGGCTGCAAATAAAAGCTAGCAACGAGAATCCATTAAACTAAGAGCTTTTTAGAAAACTTAAGTAAATTATTAATATGGCAATTCACCATCACGATGATTCTATTTTCGGTAAACGGCCGCCCTCGGGCCAAACTGACCCACACTGCCTGAGCTTATCCCGGTTTTTGTAGCACGAAGCCGACTAGGAGTATTGCTATCCCCTCTGGATGGGATGTTAGTCCTTCGAAGATTCCCTCCCCCCTCAGCATATTGTCGCCGAGACCCATTTATACTCCTGCGTGGAAAGAGACACTTTAGAGTAAAGTGTCTTTCCCAAGTACCATGACAACACAATGACCCCGGTCAATGCGCATGCTCGAACCGCTCCATCCGCAGTCCAACGCGCTAATCATTAGGCTACCGCGTCTCCCACATTTATGGCCGGGCGATTTTTCCTCGGATATAGATAAGCGTTTAAAAATGGTTAGTGGAGAGTAGAGTTTTGAGGATCTTGGGCCTTATTTTTTTTAAATAAATAAATAAAATAATCAAGCTTGTGACAGTCAACCTTCTGGGTCCATGTCTAGACTAGCGTATCGTCGGGAAATTTGCTGGTTGAAAACAATGCAAAGAAAAGTTTATTATTATCTGAGGCAAATGGCCTTTCGCAACAAACTAGTAAATAAAAAATCGATTTCCCTGCTGTTCGACATCGAAATTACATTCTCCAGTTCAAAATAATAAAACAAGGCCACTTTCACTGACTATCCCAGAAAATATTTTTAAGGATCATCAGACATAGTTTGGCTTTGAATGTCTAGGCATTTAACCAAGTGGTCGGTAATGACACTTTGAAAACTATAGGTTATTTGTGTTGCTTCGAGATTAGTACTATAGTTCACAATGACACAGTTACGAAAACGAATAATAATAGTAATTGGACCTTTTTCCCCCTTTTTTAACTTTTGTAAAGAAGACCATAGATATATGAAGAAAATTGAAAATACTTGTTCAGCGAACCGTCAAGCGAACCTTGCCATGATATGGCCACGGTCAGAATAGAAAGCGCCGAAGGGAAAATTTCCGCTTTCAAGAAACTATATATATCTTAATATATACAGTGAACTCTCTCTAAAGCGGACACCCTCGGGACCAGCTCTAGCTGTCCGCCTTAGAGAGGTGTTCGCCTTATAGAGAGTTTAGTTACAGACAAACAAATGAAATTCGGCCGGGACAAGCCAGCCAGTCATGTCCGCCTTAGAGAGGTGTCCGCCTTATAGTGGTGTTCGCTTTGAGAGAGTTGGCTGTATAGCTTACCTTTGAGTAGTGTACAAATCCTTCCCCTGCCTGGCTGTAAGCTCTGAGTCCCAATGTGTTTATATTTGTTTAGCCTTCCAACCAGAATGACCAAACACTGTAAGCGTGCCTGCCTTAAGGCATTCGCTAATTCTGACACATTATGACATTCCTACAGCCATGGCCACTAAGTAAACGGCATGTACCTGCCTAATTGCTAGGTAATTTACTTATTGTAAAGCATGGATAGTTAAACTAAGTGCTTGTATTTGTAGGATACTAAAATCGTGAAATGTATTTACATCTAATTTACCACTCTTTGTCCTGCATTTTTAAGGCCGGGGCCTTCTCATACGAAGCTTCCGTAGTTCGTTTGTTGACTCTGGTGAATTGACACCTCGATCAAGTCCTTTCTGTCTTAATTTGTTCCGCACTCGATCGTCATTTTACGGTCGCTGGGAAACAAAATCGCAAACACGCTTTGAAACATTTATTATGAAAGCGGCCGTGGAATAAATACTTCCAGGAACTGGACACAGCCATTCTTCTTAGCAATGTTTTATTTTCCTTTCTCTCTCTTTCTCTCTTAGACACGGTGGCCTAATGGTATCTCTCACAATGCCTTTATTCTATATTGGTACTGGTGAATTACAACCTGACAAAATGTCAGGGAATAATCTATGTGTGGTCCTACAGCGGTCAAACGTGACGCGCCTGCGCAGTTCCCGCCAAAACCCCACTGCGAAATGTCCTAAATTTACGAAGTCCTCCACGTTTCGTCACTTTAAAGCTCAAATTTAAGAAATTTTCTGAAAACTTAAGCTTTGTACTCGGAGTATGCATAGATAATGTAATAATTGTTATCCACCAAGTGTCTCAGCTCGTATTTTGGTTTACCACTGCATGTTCTTTAACGTTTCCTTACAAATTTCGCGGCCATTACGCCGCCATTACCCTTCAATCTCTTGCAAAATCAAGGCAACGAAACCGGAAGTGGCGCCGGATTTTTGCGTTTGACCGCTGTGTGATGTGTGGTAGCATCTGGCAAACAAGTACCAGTTGATGGCGAAATCCAGTCTCCGAGAAGGGACGGAGCCCACGATATTTTCGCCCCGAAGTTGCTAAGCAACACGACGTATCCTCATTACGCGATGCTGGCGTGACCATTTTCGGAGTACCCGTGAGTGCTCGTGTTGTGCCTTGATTGGATAATAACAATCGTAAACTCTTCGAGTGCTTCAACGACGATTTCCCAAAAACGGCACTTGTTCCTCCGACTGCATGAGGAGTAATAACACTCATTCAACTCACTATCTCTTTTCTGATTGGTTGAAAGCGTACAGTGAATTTTCGAACTCAGCGCCTTTGAAAACATCTACGTCATCTACCTACAGATCATCGAGAGTTTCACGGGTAATAACCTGCAGATTATACAATTATCATGTCAAGGACACTCACGGTCACGGGTAATCATGTCATCTATGACCGCGGTGCATGATTTCCAAGGGTAATCATGTCAAGTTCGCGCGCTTTGCGTTGCTTGCCGCTAAGTAACATCTGTGGCAGAAGCGTTATTCTTTTTCGTTGAATGTATAATAAAACAAATATAAGATTCGGTTTTTGTGATATCCAGAATAATCAAGGTCGAGGTAAGAGTTATCAGCCGAAGCCTTCGGCTTCGGCTGATAACTCTTACCTCGACCTTGATTATTCTGGATGGTCACAAAAACCGAATCCAGCTTTTTTTTTACTTCCGGTTGGCGCCGAGAAGAGGATCGAGGTGACACAGCGGCAAAACGAGTGCGCGTGCGACAACCTGCTCACTCATTTCCATACAAACATAATGGCGGCAATTAAAAATTCCCGGTATTTGTTTTCATTTCGCGTGGCATATGAACTCTTTGAGCTATGTTTTCGTGTTTCACTTACGATCGCTCGACTTCGAGCGATAAATTCACTATTGTGGCAAAGATAATTAGTTTGCTAAAAAAGATATGTGAAAGAAGAGTCTCTCTCGGAATTGTTTTCAAGGTAAAAACCTTATCTGTTCCGTGACGGCCTTATCCACGCGAAATGAAAACAAATTCCTGGAATTTTGAATTGCCGCCATTATGTTTGTATGGAAATGAGTGAGCAGGATGGCGCACGCGCACTCATTTTGCCGCTGTGTCGATCGAGGTAACCTTACATGCGCATGCTCTACTTAGACCAATCAGATGGCGTGTATTGTTGATACATGTTTGTGCGCACGCCAGAATCTCTATGCCACACGCCAATGAACGAAGGAATTATAGACTATAAAAAACTTCAATACCTCATATATTCAATATATATTCACGTTCTTGAATTTCTGGAGGCTGTCATGCCAGAACAATTAAAAGGAAAAAAGAAAGTAAAAAATCGAACAAACCGTATTTCTAAACATTTTTGAAGATTGTTTAAAAATTACATCTAGCCGTCTACATGTACTATTCGTATTGTTTTGTAGAGAACAATAGTTTTGGTTCACATTGTACAATAGTTTTGTCTCGCACTGTTTTGCAGAGAATACTGATAGAGACCATATCAGTTAGATATACTTGTTTGCGCATGCTCCCTGTTCCCCCGGATTTCAGGGGAACGGAGAGCATGTGGCATGCAATCCAAGATTCCCTCGATCCATTCTCGTTCCCAGGCAATACCGGAAGTAAATGAGCGAGAATAGCGGTCGAGGGACTGGTCTATGGTCTTGGTCATGGTCTCGGAAAACCGGAAAAAATTACAATGACAATAGTAAGTACCGTGGAGAAATAGTCGATACATCAAAGTGACTCTAAGGGAATATTGAAAGCTTTGGCATCCCAGAATGAAAAATTAGAAAAGGGGTTTGGGAAGGGAGGGTGCATCCACCTCGCCCCTAGTGTGCCTAACGAGTTAAATAGAGTCATCATATTCACTGAACTGAAATATACATACTGGAGACTATATGCGTTTAACTATATGCGTTTATTGTTCCAATCTAAACGTTTCCTTAAAGCGATCGAGAATTCAAGTCAGACGGAAATCTCCAGATTTTGAACAGGAACTCATGTTATGAACGAGAAGGAAATCGCACCTCGATGGTAGAAGCAGCCCCTATGCACTAGGTTTGGGTATTTCACAAATAAATGGTTTGGGATAAAGACCTGGGAGATCATTAAATAGCCCTCGAGATCCTGGCGGGTAATCCTTGGACATGACAACGGCATTTCCATCTTCAGAGGGCTGGCCCCTTTGCCATTTCTTGATGGTCAGTGGAGTGCCGTTAACCCACTTCCAGTCTCCTTGTTTTTTTAAACCGATGTGCCATTCGTTGACTCCGGGAAGGGTGATCTTTTGAATCTCGCTATTGACGAACTGCCATTCAGCTTCCGTTTCCATGGAAACTAGATTGCCTCCTTCGCCTTTGCAGCTGTTTTGGTTCTCTGTCCATGTTTTGCCAGCTTGATTAAATTTGTAGCAAGAATTGGCAAAACATTTATCACCATTTCCTAGAACAAAGCAAATACGTGGTTTTACGAGATGTTTTTATAAAATTTGGATCACATAACGGGCTTTAATTGGTTGTATAGTCATTTCTTATTGGGCATGTAAACACGTGATGACGTATCGTTGTATTTTGTTGATTTTATTTTATATAAAAAACGCAACATTTCCTCACTTTATGCGCAAGTAATTTTCACAACTCGCGGCTTCGCCGCTCGTCTCTCCCCTGATCTTTTCCACATTTTGTTTTCTTCTCGCGAATACCCTGGGACCAGAGGATTTCTTTCTTGTAATAATAAAAATAAAACACTTTGGAAAAGAACGAGACTGCTAACACCGCGCCCCTGCACAGAGAAATGGAAGAGCGTCACACCTGTTGTTTGGACGACCTCAAAGTCTTTTTAGTTTACTGATATCCTGTGATGGCGTACTAATTTGAATTAACATTATTTACCTATAGGAGGCTGGGATGTGGGTTGTTGCGTTGGACTTCCACCTGGCATTGAAGTTGGAGCTGGGGCTGGCGCTGGCGGTTGGGTTTGCCCTGGGGCTGGCGGTGGGGCTGGCGGTTGGGGTTGTCCTGGGACTGGAGGTGCGGTTGTCTGTGGGGCTGGCTGTTGGGATGGCTTTTATGGTTCCTTGACCGGGCGCTGGCGCTTTAGTTGGAGTTTCCGTAGCTTCAAATAGTAATATAAAAATATTTTGTCTTTTGCGATAAACTTTGCAGCGTTCAAGCCAAAATAGGGTTAATTATAGTTATACATTGAAACGTCATGGAAAAAATTCAGAAATCCAATGTGGCACTTCTGCACTTTTATAATTTCACTTTTATAACACTCTTTTATTTTTATTGCACTTGCGAACTGTCCTGGATAGGATTTTGCAAGTTATATACATGTATGTAGATGTATTTTGCGGTTGTTCGGACATTATGACGTAATGCAACGTCAAATGACGTTATCGTCCTCAAAGGAATATGTTTGGTCGCACTACATATATATAGGCCTGTCCCAATTGTGTTCGGCAACTTTTGAGCAACTTGTGGCGTTTGGAGCAACTTTTTTGCAGTTCTAGCAACCTCGAGCAACTTTTGCCTTTCTGAGCAACTTTTGAGCAAAATATAGGTTTACAGCACATATCAAGCACGAAAAAGTATAAACCTACCTGCTCCTTTCTTCTTAAAGCACCACGTTCGCCCTGCGTTGTAAAACCACACGTCTTTCTCGCTCATGAACATGTCGTCATAGCAGCAACCACTCTGAGTGCAGAGTTCAGGCGTCACAAAAGGTACTTTTTGTGCCTCAGTTGCTGACTCACCGAAGCAATCAACACGTTGGGTTGAAAGAATATTACATTCTGGTGCTAGAAAATATATTGCAAAATAAAGAAAATATAAGCCGATGAACAAATAATCAACAAGGATTTCAAAATCAGGAGATAACGTTAATTATAAAAAAAAAAAACATTTCGGGGGGGGGGGGGGGGGTACTCCCATATATAAGTGACGGGGATGCTCGTCGTCTCGTTTAGGGGTCGTAACTTAATTAAAGTCACTATAACTATTGTTTGTCTGTCATTTTTAGCATGTATCTTTTAGGGTCAAATACAGCTTGAGCCATGCCCATATTGGTCTCCTTTAGGGGTTTAATTCAAAATTTCCGACGAGCATCCCCGTCACTTTCATAAGGGAGTCCCCCCCCCCCCCCCAGGAAAACATGTAGCCAGTATATGAGGTATACGACCGACCGACCGACCGACCGACCGACCGACCGACCGACCGACCGACCGACCGACCGAACCGACCGACCGACCGACCGACCGACCGACCGACCGACCGACCGACCGACCGACCGACCGACCGACCGACCGACCGACCGACCGACCGACCGAACGAACGAAACGAACGAACGAACGAACGAACGAACGAAACGAACGAACGAACGAACGAACGAACGAATGAACATACGAACCAACCTTCTGTAATCTGATTATTTGACCTTTATCACGGGTATGGGAATGGTGCCGAAGAGCTATAACCAAGGTTTTGAAGTTCTAGTATATGTAGTAGTAAGAGAAGGAAATACGAATAATAATAACAAACATATAGTCTACAAACCAGGTTGTGCCCTTGGCTTGACTTGTTCCGGTGCTAGTTTCGCCTTATCCATGCTCGTATGGGATGGTGGGGCGTAATGCGCAGTGACGTAAGTTCCATCATTTGGTTTGATATTAAGCCCACAGCCTAGTTTTGTTTCTCCTTTCCACACTACTGCTTGAAAATGTCCGATAACGCCCGATCCTGTACCTGTTTGGTAATTGTAGTTGTTCTTGATTTCGGAATACCAGCTTCTCGTAGCCCCAGGTATGGCTCCTTCCATTTTGTCCATTCCATCCCACCCCAACCTTTCCAAGAGATGCTTTCAGTGAATTTGTCTGTCCATGTTGAGTGGTACATTTTCCCGTCTGCTGCTTGTTGATCGGTCCACGCTTGCGCAGATTTCGCCAGTTCCGGGTCACATGTCATGGGTGGCGAATTATGCAATGCTCGATAATAATTATGCATTTTGAGACAGAGCAACTGGCAAGCAGGGTTACAAGCTTGTGTGAAAAAATCACAGGCAGAACAGGATTAATAAACATTCGGTCTTCTCGAACTCATTAAACTCATCAAGTTAAAATATAGGAAATGGATATCATAACCGTGACTATACGATTTTATTTATCCGAGAAGAAGATATATTGAAACACTCGAGACAGCGTTTCATCTGATTTCCAAACACCTCGAATTTCGTCCGGAGTATTTTCCACTCTCTTCTCGGTGATTGGAAATCACGTGAAATACTGTAACTCGTGTTTGCTGCTCATTTGTTCAACATTACGATATTTCTTACTCAATCCTGCTCCACAGTTTCCAACATCTTGAGCTGAAGAAGAAATTAAATAACGTTTAATTTGTGTACTTGTCTGGCTAATGAAGTCTTTGAGTACCTGTAGATTCAAATAAAAAAACTTGACTTCGTCACTAAAAACAGCAACAGGCGCTAGACGTTTTATTTATTTTATTTTAAATTATTGTACTATATCAGTTTCACTACATAACCTGGTAATGAGCAGAACCGGATTGACCGCATTGTCAACGCGAAAGCTTAATTAATGCGTACACAAACTTAAAAAAACAAAAAAAACAAGTAACATTTACATGTTAAAGATTCCGGGGGTCTCTTTGGTCATAAATTAGTGTTGTAGACGTAAGCGAGACAAAATAACAGGCTAGCGTATTTTACATATTTAGTGCATTAGCTAGAGTGTTCCATATTCTATAGACGTTATATTTACCTGATACTATTGCTAAGCATACCAACCAAACAAGGTGTGCGGCTTTGCTCATCTCCTAAACAAACTAAAGTAGTACAACCTTAATTAGTACCTGGCTGTTTTCTCCCCGGCGAGAATAGACCGTTCTCCAAAATGGCCGCCGCAAATTCATATTAAACTGAGCGGAAAATCAATACCAGCACCCGAAAGACCACTCTTGTTTGGTGATCGTTTATACGAAGTTTCGTTAGCTTAGGTTCTACCATTGGTTCTACCTGAGTCGAGAAAACAGAAGTTGAAAACTGGAAAATTTAGAGACGTTTGTATGACTGGGGGTATGGTGTATACGCCCAGTCATACAAACGTCTCTAAATTTTCCAGTTTTCAACTTCCGTTTTCTTGCCTCAGGTAGAACCTAACCTAACGAAACATTTTTTTTTCTGAGTATTTCGACTTGAGAGCATTTCTTCATTTATCCAATTAATAACGTCGACAAATTGGCGATGATTGGTTTTGGTTCGACAACTTATCTGTAGAAATGAATAATGTCTGCCTTCGCTCTGATTGACTCGCGTGCAAGTGGCACAACAGGGTCGATAGATCTTGTCTTGTTTTCGAAAGCAAATGAATACTACAACCATTTTGCTTGTACCTGTATTCTTGTATTCTTTTCCATGTGTTATATACCAAAAAATATAATGCAACAGACGTACTCTAGTCACCGTGAAGCAGGTAATCTTTCATAGAAGATCAGAGGAATTCAGGCAAATCATCAAGCTAGGGCCAATGGATGAAAATGGACATCGTCAACCATCAAAGAAAATCGCAAGGTTCCGTCTTGAATTTCGTTTTACCTGATCATGAATGTCCAAAACCAGTGAATAGTTTACTAATCGCTTTTGGTTATATATGTGTAGAATGCGTTCCGAGTATGAAACTGGTTACAGTGGAACCCCGCCATACGACCACCCCGTTAATACGACCACCTCGTTATTACGACCACTTTTTAATGGCCCGAACAAAAGCCTACTCATTTTATTACGGCCAACGACCACCTTTTGGAGTCCCCAATCTTTATTTTCTTTATAAAATTACCCCGTATTAATATGACCAGTCAAAATGCCTGGTGAGACTGCTGAATGAAAATAGACACAATCTGACAAACAATAACGCATTTTAGTGAATGTTGTCCGGCAAAGTTGTTAGTGATTAGCGTGTGAAAAAAGGTTCATTTATAGCGGAATTAAAGGTATAGTTGTTATGGCATTATTTAGAAGGGTGTAGTTTGACCCTACCCCGTTAATACGAAAAGTAAGCCATCAAACCCTTACTGATGGATTCAAATTAAAACGGTGTCAATATAGTCAATATATATAACCGTCTATGGTCAATTGGCCTTTAAATTATAAAATGTGATTTTTCTGAACCATCATCCGTCACAGCTAAGGCTACCCCCAATTATGGCTCTCTCCACATCATTACAAACGTACAAAAGTATATACAATTCCAACAGCTAGTATATATTGTGAGATGTTAGTCTAAAAACGTATAGATACCTACTATTTTTGCGATGATTGAAACTGTATTCTGAGAAGCCAATCTATACGAACCCAAGTCGTGACTGTTCAAGATGGAAGTGAAATCCAATTTAAGTTATTTGTTCCTCGAACTACGTACAAAACCTTCACAGTAAATCCCCTCCCGCCGGGTTATAGTCCATATAAGGTCAAGAAGAACAACGAATTCAAAGGCCAAGCAACAAAGGTTACCATAAAATAGCGAATAGTCGCTCGTGCTGTTTAGCTGCTAATGTGTTAATATATTCTTATAGCATTTTTATCTCAGGACATCAGACACTTATTTATCCATTCTTAGACGATATTTTTGACACCTCGAGGACATTTAGCTAAGCAGGCATGTACCTACCTAATTTCCGATTGTTTTTCTTGTGTTTGTTTGTTTGTTTTGTTAAGGTAACTTGAAGTGTATCTAGTCCATTCTAGTACGTATGACTTTTTTTTCTCTTTTCCTTTACTTGGAATTCCATTTTTAACCGAGTTGATAGCTTTCAGTTCGTGGAAGAAACACCAGAAATAAGCTGACGAGCGAAGGGAAAATCAGAGGAGGGCGATGATTTCTTTATCTGTGATTTTTACCCGTTTTTTGCCTTGTTCTTATACAGGTGCTGGATACATTTATTTCTGTGTAACTGGTGACATTCTGTTCCAAAATCACGCTGTGGACATTGCAGTACCACTGATACAACAGGGCATAATGTCATACACCACCACACGGCTTACTTGATCAGTCTCTCCGTGCTCGCTATCTAATCGTCTACAACGTACTTTACATCGCTAGAAACCTCAGTGTTTCTTACACTTAAATTCAGTCTCGATTTATTAGGCTATATCATTCACAACGACCAGAGATCAAGCTTTCTGAAATTAACTAAACATATAAACACAGATAAACAACAAGTATTAACATTCCCTCCAGTTTGAAACTGTCATCATCAATTGATTAGCTTTGACTGCTTTAAAAGAACCTCCTGCAGCACTTCCTGCCATTAGCTCGCCAACGAGTCTATCATCGGCTCTCACAAATATATTAAAATGTAAATATATACGACCAATCTCCTAACCATCAACAATAACTATGAGAAAGATATTATTCAGTGTCAGTGACACAAGCTACTCGTATAATAAGGAATTCCGACGCTCGGACGCTCTACCACTGAGCTTAACTTGTGTTTCTGCCAAGCTTAACATTTTCCTATTATTCCATACATCAAGTCTCACGTTCCTACAAGTAGTATGCGAAACGTTTGTCAAACTTGAACCTAGCCGAATGGACTAAACCTCCACGACTCTTCTGTAGCTCAGTGGTAGAGCATCCGTCGACCTGTTTGACTCTTGTTGGGAACACTCGGAGCTCTTTTTTTTCTTTTTCAGAGTAACTTTTGTCACTGACTGAATATTATCTTTCTCATCGTGTCTGTGTCAAGCTTTTAGCATTTGCCATAATTTTTCTCAATACTTCTGGTAGCCGTTGTAAATTTTTTAACCAAATTTAATAGTCTCTCATAGCGAAAGATAGGGAAGGAATACATATATACACATTTAATGTTTAAATTATTCGCTCTGCGAAACGCGTGTCCGAAGCTAAAAATCATGTGTCTCCAAATCAACGCCCGGTTAAAGCTCGTATATTAAGGCAAAGAAGCCAACCAATCGAAAAGGTTACATAAAGTAGGTTACCTCCAAATAACAGGAAAAAATGCACAGTTATACAAAAAAAGTAGGTTACCTTCAATTAACAGATAGTCTCCTGCCCTGTACAGCTACTAATGTGGATCAATGGAAACCATCGCAGATTACCGCTCGGCATTTTGTCAGATTGCCAGTTCGCCGGTACCGAGTTGTATCCTGAGTGGAGACTGGCCAAGTTTCTTGTTCAAGGAGTTCAATATGCTAACCATTAAGCCACCGCACCACCTGGCCTCGATTTACCGACTGTAGGTTTCTACAATAAGAGCGAATAGTCGCTCGTGCTGTTTAGCTGCTAATGTGTTAATATTCTTATAGCATTTCTATCACAGGACATCAGACACTTATTTAGGCGATATTTCTGACACCAAGGGGACATCAAGCTGTCCTCAGTGCTAAACAGGCATATACCTAGGCTAATTTCCGAGCGTTTTTTGTTTTGTTTAAGAATGTTGAACTCGAATGGTAAAATACTAAACCATAAAGAAAGGTACTTAAGCAATTTGGGTGGTGGTTTATGTTTGTTTACTTGATAGCTATCGCCTTAGGCATGGTATATAAATGTGTGATCTCTCAGGGTGAAAGAATAGACAGACATTAACACCAAAAGGAAGAGCAGAGGTACCCCTAGTCGCTTCTTTGACTGCTTGCAGTCTGTTTCTCTCTCGAAATCACGAAAGGAGTCCATACTACCATTTTGGGCTTAAGAGCATGCAGGGATAAACGCTCATTAGTCCTTAAGAAAAAAGGCGGCTGCAAGCAGTCTTAATGTCGCTTCATGCTATAGAAACCGCGGCGGCGTGGGCGACTTTGGCGCTTGCGCAGTACTTTATCAGAATCACGGCCAACTACATACATAACAGCAACAGCTAGGCACTCTTTGAACTATGATATTTTGTCTTTCCTATGATATTTTGTCTTTCCTCTAGTTCTAACTGGTGCTGTTTTAACCATTTAATTTCTTGAATCGTGCACATGCAGGGAGTAGAGGATTTAAATTTGACCTTTGCACGTTATTCGATCGATATGTTTGCGCGGCGTCTTGCGTCATTCGATATGTTTGTTTTAGATCGCCCCAGCGGGGAACTTTTCGGTAGTTTTTCGGTCGTTTCCCGAAGGAGAACGACCGGAAACATACTATTCGAATAAAGCGCAATGGTCAAATTTGACTCCTCTGCTCTCTGTGAATCATTTCTGACATAGCGAATGCAAACTAAACTTTTCTACGTGCAATAAGCAGATAACGCCTAGGTCAAACATTTCTAATAAATGTAATAGTAAGATTATTGTTTCTTGTGTAATGAAATAAGATAGAAGAAAAAATCATTTATATGTAATTAGTTAGTATTTTCCATGAAGCTAAAGGGAAATGTATTTCTGGATCGCGCCAATCACTGGCATCGGCTTTGTTGTCCGGTCATCGGGTTCGCTTCCAGATTCCTGCCTGGAATTACTACACAGCCGAGGCTGACAATCTGTATGTGAGAAATGGCCACGTGACAGCTCAGGCGCCACGAAATCGAGTCGTACATGAACTCATAGCCAACTCGGCTTTGGTTGATGGTTTCCACCACAGGAACCGTCCGTATCACGATGTACAACGTGGGAGAAAATCAGTAAGCGCCGTGGTGATTCTACTCGTCGGCTGAAAGTAAAATGGTTCGTTGACACCAGACCATGGGAGCAAGCCCTTTCAAATGACCGCTTCGGTCACGTCCTAAATGGAAACCGAAGCTCTCTCGTGCAGGCTGTCAGAGCAGGAGCAGACGTACGCTGTTTTATAGGGAATAAAGTGCGAGGCTACGCATACAAGGCTCAGAATGTGGCCTTGTCTCCAGATGGAAACCACGTAGCTGCTCAAGCTCTTAACCAGGTCAGCATGAGGTCGGCACACAATGGAAGCGAGATGAAGATAAAGCGCAAAGCCTATTGGTGGTTCAAAATCGTGTCCACGACTGGGTCCAGGGATATATCCCGCTGGACTGCTGGCAAGCACAAGAGTCCTGCACATAGTTCGGGTAGAATTGGCCATTGAACGCGAACTTGTAAATATTGGCTAGAAATTAATTAACAATTATCCTGCGAAATCGCGCGGAATATCGCCTGATACTTAGCCGACGAGGACGTAGGCTGCCGTAGGCCGAGTTGGCTAAAATCGGGCGATATTCCGCAAGATTGAGCAGGATAATTGTTTTATTATTCAACAAATTGATAACACAACTAAAAAAATACGGCTTTCACATTTATTTCAAGAACTGACTTGAACATTTTACCGCGCGCATACGAAATTACATATATCGCAGGATATCTGTTGAGTACGGTCGACAGATATTGAGTGCATCTTGACCATATTTGGACAATGTTAAAGTTTGTTGAATAATAATAAGCAATATTTGTATTTCCGTAGTCATGTATTCGTCGATTAAAGGCAGTAATGCAGTTTTAAGGAACTGGACAACGATATACAATAAACAGTTCAGTTTAATTTAAGAATATAATACATATATGTGATTTTCTTTTGAGTCAGTGAGCAATCAAATAAAATAGAATGACACGACTGTATATTATTAATAAAAGTTAATTATTCGTAGTTCCATTATGTAGGGTCTATGTTAGTATGAAGTGCTGCATTTAAAATGGCTTACGGTACCACTTAATAATATACGGTATGTTATACCAAAGGCCTTGTTGTTCAGTGATCATTTGGCCAAAATAATTTTTTGAAGTCACAGTCAGTCAAAGTCAATGTGGAATGTAAGAATATGTAGAGGTTTTAGAACGACGTCGTTTGATCTTACATAAAATAGAAAACAATTTCCGGTGATTTGGCCTTTCAAAATTTGTGATTACAATCACAGAAAATTTAGTGCTGAACTATAATGTCTCATGGCATAGTGTAGCAAATCAAACTGCGGGTTGCCGATAGCCGTTGCATTAGGCGACGACATGGAATTCTTTACCGCTTCTTAAAGCACCAAGTGCGTCCCTTGCGATCATAGAATTTCACGGACGGCTCACTCATAAACATGTCGTCATAGCAACAGGTCCCGTCCTGAGGACAACTTCCTGGATTTACGATCGGTGCCGTGAGATCTGGACTGCATAACTCTCGGTCACCAGAACGTACATCACAACCAGGCTCTGAAAGATAAGACTCGTTAATATTGATACAGAAATGTGCATGGTTACGACGTAGCATGCAATGACCGATGTTGAGGAAAATAATAATGATCATGTTCAGTGCTCCTTGGGCAAACAAATTTCAAACTGAAAATAAAAACGTATCGGGGCATTTCTTCGAGAGCACACTGATTGAATCTATTTCAAGTCTTTTATCGGGCCTCTCCATAATAATCGACAGAAGGCCGAGGAGCTAATCTCACTGCCGTAACGAAAATTTTGCATCATTACAGCTAAACTAATTTATCAGACGTTTAAAAAAAACGAGTAAACCACGTCACGTCACGTCTTATGCTAGCGGTTTTCTCGGCAAATTATCCTCAAAAACAATTTAAAGCAGCTATGTCACGATTTTTTAAGCCATTTTTGCGAAGGGCGAAATCACCTTCAAATTGAAGGAAGCCTCAAAATAATAGTTTACTAAAGTAGAAAAACACCAAAGAGGTGATAATAAACCAAACAGGAACAAGAATGGAGAAGATTAAGACGGATTGCGAATGGCAAACTTGAAAAAATTGGCCATTTTTTCGAGATGCGCCATCCGTGACGTAGCTCCTTTAAAACTGATAAACGTTTGTGTTCTTTTCGCCAAATTTACTCCAATTTACTGCATGAGACAATAATAAAGGGGAGCATTAAAGGTAGATGCATATGGTAGCTCTCTCTTGAATCTGAAGCAATTATTTTCAAATAGAGGTTTTGGCATCTGATTGGTTGACTAGGTGGCGCGAGTTTTTTAAACCAATCACAGAACGTAGTAAAGCAAATCCAATTTCGGATTACTTTCGATACTCAATTGAAAATCGCTCTAATAAACAATCAGGACTATTCACCTGGTTGTGCTCTGGGTTTCACATTATCCGGTGCTTGCTTCTCTTTATCCATGCTCGTATGAGAAGGTGGAGCGTAATGTGCAGTAACATAAGTGCCATCGTTTGGTTTGATATTAAGCCCACAGCCTAGTTTCGTCTCGCCTTTCCACACAACTGCTTGAAAATGTCCGATAACCCCTGATCCTCGGCCTGATTGGTAGTTATAGTTGTTCTTGATCTCAGAATACCAGCTTCTCACCGCCCCTGGTATGGCTCCTTCCATTTTTTCCATTCCTTCCCATCCCCAACCTTTCCAAGAAATGCTTTCCGTGAATTTGTCTGTCCACTTAGAGTGGTACATCCTGCCGTCCGCTGCTTGTTGGTCTGCCCATTCTTGAGAAGATTTGGCAAGTTCGGGGTCGCACTCCATTGGTGGAGAGCCGTGCAGGTCTCGATAATAGTTGTGCATGTTGAGGCAAAGGAGTTGGCAATTCGGTCCGCATGCTGTTATGAAAATAAAATTAACTGTTAAATTGCCACAATGCAAGGTCGGAATAAAATACTTCCATCCCGTTTCACATATGTTTTCTACTGCCAACCTCAAGAAAATAAGGCGTTCAGACACTACCTACCGGGTTTCTTATTACCAGGCTACTGAAAACAAAAATTGTCGTTGGTCTCGAGTGTCAGTCAAACGGGAAGTTCGCTAGATACTAATGACTACTACTCCTTATATGAATCTGTTTCTGTCTACAGTTTATTAAAACAAAAAATGAGCAAACCATTCAAGCCCAAATCTAGATACCAATCCGAATGCTGTCCACCTCACTATGTAGACTGTTCATTTTGTGGCAATCATAGCTAAACGACACTAATAATCGGATTGTGTCCATGCATCGTACTCTTGCCAATCAAAGTGTATTAAAGACGTTGACGTGTTAGCTAAACACGAGCTAAAGAGAGAGTAATGGTGAGCTGGCTCACACTTTTCCCAGTCTAGTCGTTTCTTACGGCCAAACAAATGACTAACATAGAACACGAGGTTTATCAAACAATGCTATTAGCATATTTTACCAACTTCCCCATCTTATTGGATACTTACTTAGCCCTTCTCCGCAAAATGGCCCTGTTCCAGCATCTATAAAATGGCCAAAAAAAATCCACATCAAATTAACGAAATAAACCAAAATACAATCGACTCCTCTTTACGTAGAGTGAAAGATCGGCTTTTGGGCTCTCTATCTTAAGGGCTCAGAACATCGATTGCAAAAAATGTCGTTGTCTTCTCTAGCTAAATGGCCACGTGAGTGATACTGCATCTGTAAACTCTATAATTTGGTACGGGGAAGGAAATGCAGTTGATGCTGAAATTCAAGTATTTTTCTCTTGAAAGGGATTTTCGACACCTGTTTTAGAGACTGTCTGTTTTAGATGAATACGAGATTACGATTTAGTTTAGACTAAAAAAAAGGTGTACATCAGCGGTTCGCCCTCTTTAATCATTCTGATATCGATATTTCTCAGAGAGGTCTACCCAATCCGATTGTCCGACAGGGGACAATATCTTTCTTGTGACGGCTCTAATTTTTAATTAAATTTAAATTTAAAAACTCGTCCCCAGTCTCCATTTGAACTTCGGAACGGGTAATAGACACGTAGAACTGAGCTACAGTCGATCGATAAATAAAAATACTTGACAGAAAAGCTCGAAAAATAAGCGATACTCCCAGTCGCTTCATGCTATGGAAACCGGAGTTAACCTCCGGCCTGATAATCCATCTAGACTTTTAGTCAGACTGTAATATTTATAATTTATTTAATTGTCCACATAAGTTAAGTAATACACCGTAAATTGCGTGTTTCGAATACAGTAGTACATAAGATACCTGTTGGGGTTGCGGTTGGGGTCGGACTACCAGTTGAAACCGTGAGTTCGGTTGAAGCTCCAGTTGGTACTGAGGTAGGAGTTGTGGTTGATGACGATCCAGTTGATGATGGTATTGAAGTTGGAGTAGGAGGTCCAAAGGAACCAATAGTTTCTGCAGCAACGTCAACGCGTGCAAACACACGTTACGTTAGTAATCGATACAGGAACTGATTACGATAATTAAATATTATATAGTGCGTTTTGAAGGCAATATTTCTCAAATGAACTATTTTACTCTGTTTTCTCTACGTCTGATCTGAGTCTGCATCTGCTTTGTTTTTGCTAGTCTGTGAATTCAGAAAAGTAACACGGTAATGCAATAGTTTCGCATGAATGTAATATGTTCCTTTATAGTCTGGCAAAAATAACTCATTACCAATTTATATTAGTTTAGAGTTTTTTGATGATTTAAAAAGTCAAATGAAGTTGTTATATCCCACAGATTGACTACCGTTAAACTACTTCGCATTGATTAATTCAAAACAAGTATGCAAGTGATAATGTCGCCACTTAAGAGCGGCGGTCACGAAAAATCGAGCATTGATTGGCATGAGTTGAAAATGGAATACCTTTTTCAAATACTTTTTCATCATTTCATTTCGGGTCGTTAGCTTTGGTTTCCTGTGATTGTCTTCATACTCAATGTTACGTTTGGTTTATTTTTATTATGCGTCCACCTACCTTTTCCTTCCTTAGTGAAACACCATATGCGACCAGTGGGATTATAGTACCACATATCTGGCTCACTCATGAACATGTCGTCATAGCAACAGCCTTGCTTTATACAATCTTCGGGTTTTACAAATGGCGCCTTCAACTCAGGACTGCACTGCTCGCGCTCAGTAGAACGTTTTTCGCAGCCTTGTTCTATGACAACAGTAACAATATAAGACACCTACCGATATAGTGCTTCAGTTCTATCTAGCATGCAGTCAACGGAAGGTCAATCCGGCCATCTACGGGCTACCAATTAACAACTCTGGACATTAATTAATGCATGAGGCACGTATATTAAAGTGGTTTTCTAGGAAGAAAATAGGTAGCTGAGGGGCCAAAAAAGTGGCCGTATTATAATTAACGAGATTGCCGCAAGACATGATTTCACGCTACAAAGAAAGAAAAGGATCATCAAAGGATGCTTTTCTTGATTGTCTGAGACAATTGGCGAGGATCATCATACATTTTAGGTATCGTGATTTGGTACTGCTTAGGGTGTTACAATCTAAAATGACCACTGGTAGAGTTAGTTAGCCAGTTTTGTTTTTTGAATTGGTACCTCTTAGGGCTGAAAACGAATTTGAGCGACACTCACCATTAAAGCGAGATATTGATACCTTTTGGGGTTTTCTTTTACGACCACCCCCTTCCCGGGGGTGCGGGGTTGGGACATAGGGGAAGGAAATAAGTGGTGATTAACTTCTTGTTTGACCATGTCCTTTGGTCCCTCATCCTATCCCATTCAAGGGCCCAATTGGAGAATACACAGACCTGGCTGTTTTCTTGGTTTGATATTATCTGGCGCCTGTTTCTTTTTATCCATGCTGGCGTGCGAAGCAGGAGCATAATGAGCAGTAACAAATGTGCCAGCCTTAGTCCCAGCTGCTTTGATGTTCAATCCACAACCCAATCGCTCCTCTCCCTTCCAGGTGACCGCTTGAAAGTGCCCGATGGCTTGGCCATTCCCTTCCCCCGATTGGTAGTTATAGTCATTCTTTATTTCAGAATACCAACTCCTCGTTGCTCCTGGTATGGCTCCTTCCATCTTCTCCATGCCTTTCCATCCCCAACCTTTCCACGAAATGCTCTCCGTGTATTGGTCTGTCCACTTCGAGTGGTACATCCTGCCGTCCGCTGCTTGCTGGTCCGTCCAGCTCTGTGCTGATTTGGCCAGCTCTGGATCACAGGACAGTGGCGGAGAGTCGTGCAGCGCCCTGTAATAGTTGTGCATCTTCAGGCATTCCAGCTGGCATTTTGGATCACAAGCTGGTGTAAAAACAAAGGACATTACGGATCAACATATTAAAACTGTTTTTGTACAGGCGTATCGTGTGTCAGTTTTTGGCCAGCGAAAGCACTACATGTATTTCATTCGGCTACTTGTCTGTCGGCTGTTCTCGTAAGAAATCCAAGAAACAAAAAAAAAAAACAGTTGCTGTGTCTGTACAGCTAGTCTTCTAGAAACGCAAGTGGAAATTTCAGGGAATGCGAAATGATCCGAGAACACGACGTTTGCAATGCTGTTCTCGTTTGTCCAAAATTTTACAAGCGTTATATAATTAATAATAAATGGGTTAAAGTCTTACTATAACCCCAACCCAGATTTACATGTAGTATTATAAAAATGTGTTCACGAGGTTGGATACAGAATGAAGGTTTCCTAAAAATTAAAAGAAGAAAACAAATGACAACACATGCATATAATGAAAAAAATACCAACTTTGTCCTGCACCACAGTCTCCTACATCCATCCACAATTTGTCTCCTCCTCCATAAACTTTGTCGTCCAAGGATGTAATACCGAGGGATCGGAACTGAGATGTTGGTAGAAGCTTACGTTTCAATGTTAAAATAATTGTATCATATCATTCCTGTCTCGTAACACATGCACACGTACATGGTATACACATGCTTTTAGAATGGTTATTATGATGATGCATTATCTAACCATATTTACACTGCGATAACGGGGAGACGGGGAGGGAAAGTTTCTTCCCCCCCCAAAAAAATAAAAATAAATAAAAATAAAAAAATAAAAAAATAAAAAAACCCTCTCAAACTTATGTATTTGAAGTACGATAACGCAACTGCATGGCATATAAAGCACTCAATTGCAAAAATGTTTATATGGACATGGAATTATTTTGCTGGAAATGATATATAGACGCTATGTTAATTGACCCCACGAATGTAAAAAGCAAATACAAATTGTAAATTACTCACCTTGTAAGTTGAACGAAAGGACTAAAATGATTAATTTGATGGTCATTATTGTTCACGTCTTCTGTGCTTGGCGCATTTCCTTTAGGCCGTCTGCTTGACATCTACTGTAGCGACATTTTTGCAACATATGAAATAATTTGGTTATTCATGCTAGATTAGTTTCGAAAACATATCTGCGTATTTATACAAGTCAGTGCTAAACCAAATGTAGGCAAATAACAAATAACTTGATTCTTTGTGTGGAAAGCTATTAGTAGTAGTATAATTACAAATTAAATTAACGATCAGACACACGTTATAATGTAGTTAAAATGAGTTTATATAGCAATATCCACATTAAATTAAAAAAAAACATACTTACCAGTCATTTTCCTCGAAAAAAGTTCGCTTTGTGCACTTCACAATGTCATTTTTATTCCAAATGGCCTGCTTAATGTTGTCAATAAATTTTCAAGAATAAAGGAAAATAAATGAAAACGTGCTATGAAATTATAATAAGAAAATTTCCTGGTACCTGGGAACATTGTGTGTTCGTTCGATGGGTTTTGGCACCAGTGAAAAACTTTGACTCGATATGAACTTGGGGGAATCGCTTTCATGAATAAAGTACCAGTTGATATGCAAAATATTGGCAATGAAGTAAAAAATACAACAGCTTAATTTCAAATGAAATTCTTGTTCTTGTAAAAACGAACTGAGTATATGGAATTGCATTTATTCCCAAATTGATGCTTTTGATGATCGTGGAATATTGGCTGGAAACGATCGCGACTACAACAGAGCACTGGGATCTAGTTTAGCTGAAGCCTCGGTTTGATACGTTATTTAGTTTGGATTATTTTATTTCCGACAGGGACTGGGAATAATTCTGCCAGCTGGAAGCATTCTTCGGAAATAATTTTGCGTTTCAAACATTCTTGAGAATACTGCATGGTAGAGCTCCCTAAACATAACGGTATGAAACTTAAAACAAGTTCTACAATAGGCAATATGGAGCTTACAATTGGAATATTATCTTCCTTTAGGAGATATGCCCATGGGGTTATATATATTTCCGGGGGGGGGGGGGGGGAATTATAATCTGAAGGATTTTTGCGTCTGGTATATTTTCGGGGGGAGAGGGGTTATTATAACAAGATTGAAAGCTCCGCTCGGAGTCGAAATCTGGTTCCCTTTTCTCGTGGATCTCGGAAACAAACTGTCTTTTTATTCACCAAAAAGTTTAGCACATCGTCATTTTTGCTAAAATTCTTCCAACTCCGGTCTGCGATCATACTCGTGATTAACAAGATCGGACTCTGCGGCCGTCCAATTTTGTTGATCAACTCGTATGTCAGTACAGACGGAATGGGACTCCACTCAGTGCTTTACCATAGTTAAGAATGAAATCAACCGCATATTTCACGAAAGGAGCGATACAAAACCACCACAAATACCAAACATTGTGCCGTTTAATTAGAAATTCACTTGTTAATCAAAATATATGATAAAATATATAGTCATCCTGCAAAGTTGGCCTCCTCCGCAGGCAACTCCTGGGTCTCCGGTGTCTGGGGCAAAAAAGGGGCAAAAGAGCGGGCACCTTTTTGTCCTCCATACCAGTCTCTCGCTCTTTCTTTTTTAGTGCATAAGAGTTGCCTGCGGAGGAGGCTACTGCAAAGTAATACATTAAAAAGTTGCAACATTTACGCGCGTTTGTCATGTTCAAACGCCAGCAAGTAGATGGTTTTTTGAAGGAAAACATACCTCGGCCAAAAGCCAACTCATTCCCCTCACACTTGCCACAGTTACAGACTAATAATTTACCGAATTTATCAGACTTCATTTAGCTAATCCGTAATTAACCTGAATGAACATCCCATGCTGGGCAGCAAAATACCAAGTTAACGTCTCCTACATCTACAGTATTTACATTGCTCCACAGCTAGCTGATGTATATGATATGAAATAACCTCACTTTTTTTAAGGCCCCCTCTTTGGAGTCTTCCATTACTTCTCCTCAAGGTGACTTGTGTTAAAACAAATGTCCCACTAGTGTCAGAGGCTTACGAATGTATTAGAGACTAGAATGATGTTAGCTATATGGAAGGATAATACAGTTGAACCTCTCCCCGATGACCACCCTGGGCAGAATTACCTGGCGGTTATAGAGCGGTGACTGTTGTAGGGAAGTTTCAATAAGAGTAAAGTGCAGGGATTGGAGCATGGTCGAGACGAACAATCCTGGCCGTTGTAGAGAAAGAGGTGGCCATTAGTGGAGGTTCGAAAGTATTCGTCCTAAAATGACAAAGGTAAATATAGGTGGCCGTTTAATTGAGAAGGCCAAGCAAGATAGACAAACCGTTAAGAAGAACTACAGGTACCTAGAACGCGTAGACAGAACTATACGAATCCTCCTAACTAACTGATCGATAAACATTCGTTTTTTGTTACAGTTGTAGAAATGTTACACATATCTCTGTTAATATTCCCTTTGCATAATACGATCACATGACCATGTCAATCATAAAAATAGGTGGTAGTACAAAATGGTTTGCCAGAAATGGAAAGAGCATGATGCAATTAGTAAGGTTGTCAATTTTGAGACCGCTGATGCGTAAGCGTGATATTTTATAGAGGTTTGAAAGTTTGAAAAATTTAAAGGATTTGTACGGCTGGATGGCCATACAAATCCTTTGCATCTTTGGGACTTTCAAACTACCATAAAATCTCACGCTTAAACAACAGCGGTCTCCAAATTGGCAACCTTACTAATTTCATCGTGCTCTTTCCATTTCTGGCAACCATTTTGTACTACCACTTATTTTTATGATTGACATGGTCATGTGACCGTATTATGCAAAGGGCCTATTGATGGTACACCTTTGGTCTAGACAACATACCCCAGTAGATGATTTTATGATTCTCATCATCGTATGTTTACTTATAATATACTGATATTGTAGGGAGAAATTATACGTCCACTAATCTTAGGAATTTGCTTTCCTAGGGAAAAGTGGGAACGTGTTTATAATGTTCATTCGTAAGATCCCCTCCACTGTCTTGAGTTCAAAAGACTTGAAACCAACCGATAGACGACAACATGAATAATGGACCTGTAAGCCAGATTCTTCTCTACAATTTTCAATCATTCTACATAGTCGCCATATTTGTTCTTCCTGGGTGGTGGCCCTACAAGAAAAATGAACATTACATATTAGGACAACTGACGTTCATTTTTTTATAGTAAAAATACATCCTGGGGAGAATTAATTGGTCCGGCGTTGTCAGTAAAGAGGTGGTCGTTGTAAATAAAACTGAGTAAAGTATATGGCGTGGCGCATGGTCGGGATGGAAACCCCTGGCTGTTGTACGTTTGGCCACAGAGCTCGGTTACATAGATTCACATTTCAGAACATGCGTTGACACGAGAATCATATTGGCCAAAGTTCTAGGACTAATTGTAACGTATGGCAGAAACGAAGTTACCATCCAAAATATACGCAGCGATACCTTGTCTATATGAAGACCTATCCCGTAGGTTGTTACTCCGCTGCCCAGGTTCCTGCCTATTGAGGTCTTCACTGCTGTTGTCCTGGTCAAACCAGGAAACGTCACTGGAACCTGGTCTGGAATCCTGTTCTCCCTCTCGTCTGTGTTTAGGCTGATAAAACAAACATGTACAGTTGGCATCCTTTAATCGAACCTCCCACTCTAAGTAAATTCGTTTTCCCTAAAGGTTATTTTCTTACTACGGTTGATTCCCGATAACTCGAACCTCTCGCTAACTTGAAGTACATTCATTTTCCCTTCAGGTCATGTTCTTACTAATTTTACCCTCGATAACTCGAACCTCCCGCTACATTGTAACTCGAAGTAAATTCGTTTTCCCTTCTGGTCATTTTCTTACTAATTTTACTCCCGATAACTCGAACGTTTTTCAATTTCCCTTCAAGGTTCGAGTTACCGGGAGTCATCTGTACGATTGTTGACAATCGTTTGGTTTTGAACTTCAGAGCTCGTGTGTTATTGAAAGGCGCAGTAAGAGAAGAAGCACTGCCTTGTAATTTCCATCCTTATTTTATCATAAACAAACAAACAAACAAATAAACAAACAACAACAACAACAACAACAAACAACTATCCAAACCTGTTCCAATCTATTCGGACCCGACGAAGACACGTTCGGAGGAGTCCACCTTCCACGATGTTTCTTTCGTAATTCTTCAAAACTTGTATATTTATTCTCTTTTGCTTCGTCGACATCGAAATAGAGGCTCGGGGGTGTACGGGCGTCTTCACTACGGGACACGTCCTCGTCAGTTGAAGTAGCGATGTTGCTGGGAAGTGGGATGTGGTCATCTACAGAGGGTTTCTCTTGTGAGGCACCAAACCTGATGTTTTCTGCTGTGAAGACATGAGAGTAACCAAATTATGGTTTTGAGTTTACTATACTGTACACCACCCCCCCCCCCCCCCCCCTGAAATTTTTGGTGGGGTGTGCGGCATGCTTCTTGAAACCCTTACCCTATTTTAGACCAAAATATGGGATTTTCCATACCCTATTTCAGACCTGACCCAAAAATCGATACCCTATTTCAGACCTATAAAATTAGAACACGTGTCTAATACATGACTTCAGCTACCCATTTGCCCGATGTTAATGGAAAACAAACAGTTTCGTCTAAAAACCAAACCCAATTCCAGACCAGAGTACACAAAACATACCCTATTTCAGACCAAAACGGCTCAAAAACCATACCCTTTGGGGCGGCACATACCTATATAGCTTATATAAGGGAGTACCCCCCCCCCCCCCCCCGGAACTGTACAACTCCGGTTTTTGAAGCATTGCTACTAATCCTGGATGGGTTACGAGCATTTTGGTCAGATCGTCCTGGCTAGCAATTAGCAAATACACCTGATTTGAGAGAGTCACACTGTGGGTCGGAGTGAAGTGTCTCAGTCTCACTCAATAATACAACAAATTCACAAAACCTGTTAACTTATAAATGGAGTCTTTGTAACGCAACACCGCTTACACAGCAATAGTCACTTCCGCGTTCTCAGTTTATCGTGAGCTTGGTGCCTTAACCTTAACTCTCCACGCCAGAAGGCGCATTAAAGGCCGTCATGCTGTCTGACCAAACCGCTCTGTTCTGCACCACCGCTTTGGCCACATTACAGCTCGTCCACCCTGTGCCTTGTCCAAGTCGTCTTCGGTATCCCTCTCGCCCTTCGGCCCTCTGGCATCCACCCTAGCACGGTTATACAGTCATTCCCATCCTCTCTCCTGAGTACGTGTCCCAACCGGTTGTGAGTTTGGGACGCCTTAGGTTATTGTTTCAATATGGCAGTAAAGTTCCCCATATTTTCTAATGCTGCAATGTGACTAATTTGCCATTACCAAAAAAGGAATTATCTGACTACCAACCTTGCAAATCCAACTCTTGCTGCTCAGATTGGTCACTTTGTCCGCCATGTGGAATTCCCTGCCCAGCACTGGAACAAGAAACATCCATACAGCATTACCAGCATAGTGAACTGTGAACCTTTCAATAACATGCAAACTATGCAAACGTATGAAAACTATGAAATTAAAGGAGCAATGTCACGATATTGTGCATACTGTTTACATGTGGGTATTGTTTTCATCTTTGATGCTTTGCGAATTTGTTCATGAGGTTTTGTGGGGTACGTGGAGACATTAGTCTGTAGCTAGTCTGAGATAAACATACATACGGGCTATTTTGCAGTGCTGCCAATCATCTTAGTGTATGTCTCAGGAAACATTAAAGTTAACTAAGTTCAATGAGTTCAAAAGGTCATGTGACATCCATCTTTTTTTTACATGATATTGTGCAAAGCAAATGCCATTGGGAAAATCTAGCATCTGTAGGTAGTGGAAGCCTCATACACAGCCCATTACATCATGATGGTACTGCGTGTATAAAACACGAGAGCCTGGTTAATATCTCACTTTAAGTACCTTTTGGCCTTGTTTTCCACGGATAACATATAATCTTTAAGTTGGGAATTCTCTAACTGCAATATCATCTTCCTGCAAGCACCTTTGTAGGAGCTAATTCCAGTGTAAAAGCCTGTCCCAATGGCTACTGTGGGGAAAAAAAAACATTTTACACTCTTTAAGATTTTCTGAAAGCCCATTCGTTTGATGTCATAAAAACTAAATGTGTTATGTACAGTGGAACCCTTGATGAAGTATAATGAGCCCTGTTATAACAAATGATATTCGGCAGCCTGCCCGGCCAAGTACAGTTACTGTAAAATATATATGGAACAGAACCCGATATATATAATGAGCCCTGTTTTATAACAATCACATTAATTTTCCAAGTCCCTTACTTCCCTTGGCACAGTAGCTTATATCAGGGTTCCACTGTATGTGAGTACAGTAGTTTCAAAGGGGACACATAGATTACTGACTCACAATGGCATAGTGATCTGTTTCATTTCTTCAAAAAACATTATTGTCACAATCATTTCAAATCAAGAAAGACAAAAGTAACAGAAGCAAAGAAAGAATGAAAGGAAATAAAGGAAGTAAGGAAATGAATCATTATTATAAATATCATTTTTCTTAGAAATTATGTTATGACTTTCAAACAAAAAAATGTATATATATATGTGAAAGACATGGATCTCACTTACAAGTATACATTATTCCTGGAAACCCTCTCAATGGAGCAAAACCTTTAGAAATAAAACACAAATGAGACATTCATTTATGCCTATACTGATTCATGTAAAAATGAGACTCTCTCATTTGTTCCGTGAACTCCATGATTGGATCCTACAGTACATGTGCAATAGCAATAATGAAACACATTTTTTATCAGCAACTGTCATAGAAAAAAAAAACACAGGTTGTATGTCCATTATTGACACTTTGGTGGTTGATTTGTAACTACTGTAGGCGTGAAAATGGCAGGTCACACCTTTTTTTACACTGGAACTTCGATCTAAAATCTTGTTTAATCATTGTCATTGGAATGAAAATGACAGTGGAAAATGCAATACAGTATATAAATTACCTACCATATTTCACTCCCATGTGTGTCAAAAAACCAAAAGCAGCACTAAATGAAATCCCTGTGAATGGATAGGATAATAAATTTAGTTTACAGCCAAAGCTCTCGTAAGCAGACACCATTGGGAAGCAGAAGAAGTGTCAAGGTGTCTGTAAGTAGAGCTGTCCACTTCACAGGTCACCAAAGCGCTGTATAAGAGTTTGTATGGAGCTGAAATTTGATTGAACATAATTTTCACTTTTCTTTCGAAAAGTTGTAAATAATGTGAATTTAAATGTTAAAACCTCACCCGTACTAAGAGAGGGCGGATTTGACCATTGGTCGAAATTCGCCCAAAACAGCTTCCAGGAGCCTCCCAGAAGCGATAAAAACACAGGAAAAGACAACAGGTGAGGTTTTAATGAAGAGTGTCCGCTCAGAGAGCTTTGACTGTATTTTAAATGCAATGGGCAGAACGCAAAATATGTAATTTAGTCATGCAACATCAAACATCATGCCTTTGGGTATGTGCACATGTACATGATACACATGTATATACATTGGGGGAGGAGGGGGGTGGGTAACATGGCGATACAGTATTTTTTATACCGAAATATGGGTATTATGCATGTATACATGTATGTTCTCTTCAGTAGTGTTCTAATTTTGGGGTACATTGGGTCGTGGCATTATCCCCCCCCCCCCCCCCCCCCCTCCTCTCCCTTTCCTGGCCGACCTTAAAGATACATCTGCTGCACATAACATTAACCTGGCGTAGGCAATCAAACAGAATCAAACATAATCTGAATGCAGCTCAATCAGTTCCCCATGGATTGAGTTTGATTAGTTTGATTAAGTAGGATTGCTTTGGCAATCCAAATCACAGAAAAGTTCCATGGTCGACTGAGTTTGATTATCAAAAGTTTGATTGCCTACAGTGTAAATGAAGGTATTCGTAGCCCCTGGGGGAGGGGGATTTGGCGTGAATTTTATGCCCTATACCCCGGGGATTTAGTAGGTTTTTGACTCATCATGAAAACAAATCCCGGGGTGTCCGGGGGTCAACCCCGGAAAGCCAATGATAAGTGCATAAAGCTTACTGACCTCTGATTATTCCGTTCCTTGAACATTTTTTAAGAACAGCTTTTTCTTCATCCGTGAGCTAAATAAATATAAAAATATAATCAGGTCAAACTGATACAGTCTACGTCTCTTTTAACGTTTTATATTAAGTTTAATACCTCGGTCATTTGCTGCGGAGCCGATGCTGCTCCGTCCGCCATTTTGGATTACATGTAACACGTCATGTAAAACTCACTGAAATGCTTCTTCCGCGGGCAACCGCTGACTGACATCTTCGAAACAACAAAACAGGAGGAATTTAGTTCAGTTCTTGTTGTTTTTCCTCTCGTTGAAGCGTTATTTACTTAAATATGAGGATGAGTAGCGAGAAAAGAACACTTTGGGTGATTGTCAGATATGGAGATGGTATGTTGAAATCCCTTTTACGTACGTAACTTTCGAATCGTGACTTCAATAAGCTATGCTTTAGACTTGGTCAATATTAAGCTTACAGCCGGCTATTGCTCTACATTCATCTTAACATTAATCTTTTTTCCCAATTAGTTGTACCTGATTTAGAAGTAAAGCGATTCCAGTTTAACTGCGACGAAACAGTAGAAGAAGAAAACAAAGTGTATGAAAAAGCCAAGTTCTTGGAGGTATTATAAGCTTAATTATAAAATGTACATTTGTACAGTCTGCTTCTGTCCTGAAGTGCTGATCAGCAAGTGAAGAAGGGTATAAACATTGTACAGTTGAACCTCTCCATATGGTCATTACAGTGGCAGATGCAGGGGGGGGGGGGGGGGGGGTTCCACCTACAGCCACAGGTACTGTACATAATGCAGGGTTCAATTCCTACTGTTACCATTCCCCCCCCCCCCCCCCCCCCCCAGGCACACCCCGGGCATTTGCCATTTTTTGCTTCAGTTGGAGTCCTATTCCCACCCCCGGGCACAAAGATAGAAGCAATTCCCCACCTCCGGGACACAAACTGCACCGTTTCACAAGAAGACAGAAATATTGATTACGTTTTACAAAATAGACATAGACTCGTATGGCTCCAAAGGTCAAGAAACATCTCTTCCATTGTTTTTGTTTCTCGCCCGCGTTACTTTGGCTTTTAATGCTCCTCTCTTGCGGGGTTTTTCAAATACAGGTTTTATAAACTTGGAAAAATTGCTTTCCTCCAACCAGTCGCATACAAATTGAAGGGAGTCCCCAGCAAAGAAGTCCGCTCGCCAATTTCGCCCCATAATTCCTTGCGCGACTACAGATACTTCAACAATCCCCACCCCCTACCCCCGGGACAAGACTAACTTGCAAAATTCCCCACCCCCGGGCCACAAGGGCTGACTTTGTCCCGGGGGTTGCCCGGGGAGGGGATGGTAACAGTAGGAATTGAACCCTGCATAATGACAGAATGCAGTACTGTTGAGCTGCAGTTGCTGTTATCCAGTTTTTCCAAAAATCTTTCCCTTTTTTGCCCTCTTTACCCTATTTCAGACCAAAATATGTGATTTTCCCTACCCTATTTCAGACCTGATCCTTAAAATTTCTGGGAAAATTTTGCCATTTTAAAGTCAAAATGGCAAAAATATATACCCTATTTCAGACCAGTAGGTAAAACATACCCTATTTCAGACCAAAATGGTAAAAATCTATACCCGTTTTCAGACCAAAACGGCTCAAAAACCATACCCTTTGGCGCCGCACATACCTATATAGCTTAAATCGGGAGGAGGTTGAGTTGTGCTAATTACATGTAGTATGCTTGGGTATGTACAATGCAGTTCATTTATAATAATTTAATTTTGTAGGCTCTGACCAAACAGCTCGGTCTGTCAGCAGTTGGAAAGACAAACGTACTGAAGGTCAGCGCTAGCCATATAATAATGTAACTCTGACTTCTGAATATATGAAGCAACACAGAGTGTATTTACTACTGTAGATTTGATGCTACAGCTAGTCCATAACAAAAATAATAAGCAAATGAAATAAATTATAAATATTTTTTTTTTAAACAGGATAACATATGCAAGGAGCAAGTTGTTTGTTTTTTTTATTTTTTTATTTTTTATTTATTTATTTATTTATTTATTTATTTATTTTTTTATCTTTTTTAAAAGGAGCAAGTTGTTATCAATGGGTTCCTGTTATAATAAAAATAAAACAAAGACAATAATAATAAACCTTGGGCAACCTGAACAGGATAAGAACAACAGCGCTCAACAAATTATTATTATTTTTATTTTGCCAAACTGCATATCAATGCATACATGTAAGCTAGACTGCAAGTATTACAGGTACAAAATGTGACAGAGAAACTGACTAGTTATTTTTTCGATATCCTGGACTGTGTTTATTTTAAGTTGCGGAATGGAAGAGGATCTCTTATACCCTTGAGCAGTAGAACTCCTGAAAATACTGTAACAAGGTTAGTTGCTGTAATAATTTATTATTAATAGTGAGTCAACAAAATTTTCATTAATATTTTTAAAAACTGTGATTGGCTTCTAAATTAATTGAGGTACATGTATACATGTACATGTAATATCAACAGGTAAAATTTGATGATTTCTGGGATTAATTAATGCATCAACTGGGGCACTACAGTATTAATTATTATCAGAGGCAAGATTGAAACAAATTAATTAATTTTTTTATTTTTAAATCTAAAAATGATAATTGCTCATGGAAGAATACAAAACTCACCATTTACAAACTTCATGCTTCATTGATAATAATATATTTTTTATTGTTAGTATTAAATTAATGATAGTGTACATGTACAGTATATGTATGTATTACTACTTTAGTTAGTAATTATAGTAATTTGACTGATTGGAGTACAATTCAGGGAGTAAATGTAATTGGGTGAGTAATTGTGGAAATTTGAAATTTAACGAGCACAATATTATACTCCCCAAGTTGCATGACAGAAGGTCCAGTTTAAACCAACTAATTGTATCAACAAAACAAAATGTGAAGTTAGGAAATCTGAGTGAAAATGTCAGTGATATATCCATCAGCTTTACAAACAGTAGGAAAAATAGCAAAACATTTAACTCATTTAAGTGCATGTACTGTAATTGGTGTGCGAATGGCAATTATTAGGTGTCAGTGTTCTAATTTCGGGAAATTGGACACTTGTGATTGCACTCCAATAGCCCTTTTCACGGTTAACTTGTGATATTTGCATAACAATAGAGTTTAACATGGAAACGAGGCAATTTCGGGCACAAGCTACAAGACATCGCGTTTTTCTGGCATTTCTTAAACCCTTTTAATATAAAAACAGTTTTTAAATGTAGAAGAACTACAATTATTTTAGTTTACGTTGTTTTTAGAAAAAATTGTCAAACGACATTTGTCTATAAATAAAGAGTAGATTCGCATAAGCAACAGCGAGAACATTTTACGATCTTTACGGCAAACTTTAACCAAAAGAGTTGTATATTTAGTTCTTCTCTGTTTTAAAACTATTTTTATACTAACATAGTTCAAGGAACTCAAGAAAATCATGATGTTTTACGGCTTGTGCCCGAAATTGCCTCGCTTCTATGTTTAACTGTATTGTTATGCAAATATTTCAGGTTAACTGTGAAAAGGGCTATTAAGTAACAAATAGATGCACTGGGAACCAATTAGAAACAATAATTTGTGTTATTGATACAATTAATATTATTGATATATATTATATTTTGATCAGTTATAGCAACCAAATGTGTAAGAATATATACATATTTTAATTCTCACAGCCCTTACATTCTTGAAGTGTGTGAAATGCATTCTGCAGGTAAGAACCTTGAATTAATTGCAAGTTATGAATAACATCATAGGCACATAATGCGTGCAAAGGGCTACAGCTAGTCATAGCCCTCTGCACACATTGCATGCCATGCTTATGATGCTATTCTAATAGTTATGTTTCCATTAATTTTATATTTAAAATAAAAAAATGACAATATGACAGGGTGTCGCACACTAGGGATTCATCGACAAACTCAAAAGTTAGAGCCACCTCTGTACAGTGTAATAAACGCTACCAGATAAAAGTGCTGCTTATTAATAATAGCTTTTATTTATTTGTTTGGTCACACACTTGGTTTTCATCCACATACTTTGTTGTACTCAAAGTTTAGAGCCACCTTGTACATCATAATGAACAATACCACATGAATATACTGCTTGATAGCGTTCATTTGAATGGTCACTCACTAGGGAACAACGTTTTACAGCATAATAAACAGGTTCCAGATTTAAAGAATACTGCTCAATAGCTCTTATTTGAATGGTCGCACACTAGGTGTATATGGGAGTGAAAGGGTTGATACATGGCCTGCTCTGGCGTGTGCTACATGGAGTTCACGACTTACCCACTTGCTCTCTGTATCTCCTACAGTGAAACCCAGCCCCAGGAGGGTTGATGTTCCATGTTACAATGAGACGTACAAAAGAAAGTTGGATCTGTTTACCAAGAGGGTGAGTTTAAGTTATACATGTACAGTGCACTTTGTACTCTGGGCTACAAAAGGTTTGTTAGTCTAGTGCTCATTTTGACGAAATTACTTCAAGAAATTACTTCACTACTTCTCTTCAAGTAATTTACAATATACTTTGTAAGCTCTTTGTGAATCTTTATTATTTTACAGATTAGTAAGCTAGAAGACACTGTTCCACAACTGTCACACTTACGAGATGTTAAACTTAGCGCTGTGAGTAACCAGTTACATGTAAAACTTATCATCTTGTTGGCCCTCGCTACATGAATTCATATAACACTTGATTACTGTATATGAATTCATGATGTGATGAAATTTACAACTGCATGGCGATTCGAGACAATGGAGATGCATAATGAGAGCAACAAGCCACTAGCGCGAAACTCAGCGCAATATTTACCTGTGTTGAGGCTAAAAATTGACAGCCTTAGAATGTTTCAATGAATTTGAAACTCGGACATTGCATTGGATATTGATTAATCCCCTTGAAGGCTAAGTTAGAAAAAAATTCATCTATCGCTTTTTAATTTGTTACCATTTTAATAAGTTTAGTGTCAATTTTTTTATAAAAAGCGAAATAACACTCCAAACCAGTTCATATTCAAGCCAATGTTTCTAAAAATCAAATGGAACGATTTCCCTGAGAAATTTACTCAAGGTAATTCGATGGTATACAATTCATTTAAGATCAACATTTTATTTCATCAAGCCTTCTGGACATACTTTTCAATAAAATTTCAAAATTGTTTTGTTTTTGTTGTATTTTAACGCCTTAAAAATTCACCCGAAATTTTCTCGAAAACGTTCTCATATAAATTCTTAAAATTTTGCAGACCTTATGACAAGTATGTCAGGTCAAAGATCCAGAGAGCGCTTTCCAAACGAATGTCTTGATGACAAGTAATTCGGTCTAATGTAAAATGGGGGATGACGTCATTACGTTGCTATGGTAACTCCGATTTCGATAAAACGTACCTCATCTGAAACTTTAATATTTCTATAGTACAGCTGTGACGATGGATTTTCTGTAAGATTATTTATTGTGGCACACCAGTTTCTCAAAGTTGAAAGGTATCGTCACTCCAAAACCCGATCGAGCCACCTTAAAACCCGAAACGTCTAGACTTTCAACAATTGTTTTTTGGCACAGTTATTTTATTTAACCTAAATGTTATGTATTTTTATATTTTACAAACAGGAGATGAAAGACTTGGAAGAGCGATTGCAGTTTCTGGGTTCAAAGCTAAAGGTGCGCTTACAAAACATGGAATATTGTTGCTTGATACGTTACTTGATTATCCGATGCTGATTATTTTCTATCTCTATATACAGGAGGCAGATTCTCGACAGTGGAAGGGGATGTTTACCAAACATCCTTTGTGGTGAACAGTCAAATAGACGAAGTACTAATCGTGTTAATGCGTCCAGCTTGGGGCTCAGTCTGGGTCATTGAATCAAGTGATGCATACCGTTACGATTAAAATAGGTTTAAAAGTGATTCCCCTGCTTTCTTCTGCTGTGTTTAAAATGGGACAAACGTGGCTCGAAATAAACTGCTTCTATGGGAATCCGATTTAAACATTTCAAACTTACTAATTTTCGCGAGTACTAATTTTCGCGATGGAAAAAACATTGCGAAATTAAATACTCCCGAAAAAAAGGGGCCGCGAAAATTAAAAACGCAAAATTTAATACCCTATGACACAACTAAAATTGACACTGTAATTTGGTAAAATACAAAGTGTAAAAATTGTCACAATTCTGTCCGGACGTGATTTATGCATCTCCACATTCCTCCTCTGATTCGTCGTTTTCTTGTAATTCTGCAAAATGTCTCTGGTGCAGTCGTCAAATATTGCCATTCACAGTACTGATTTTCCTTCAATTCTTTCAATTGAACGCTTTACTGGTGATTATGAATGACGGCTTTTTTCAATGGTGATTAAAATTTGGTGATATTTTCCTTGTGAAATCGCGAAAATTAATCCTCGCGAAATATGGCTCTGTCATTTTCGCGAAATTAAGTACGCGCGAAAGTTAGTAAGAATAAGGTATATATAGACGAATCGGTTAGCCGAGGAGAGCGGCTAACGAGGGAAGAGGGGACGAAAGAATGCCTGTGCCGTATCCCTTCGCCTTTGTTTTCACTTGACATGCTTCACTCTGCTCTTCACTAACAAAACTCCTGGAACAGACTAAGCTAAGCTTCATGGTGTCGTCAAATTTAACTCAAAATCTTCTGCCTGATATCTTGAGTTTACAGACTTAAGATTTCTTTTTTTAGAATTAGAATGTTACGAACATTTCATACAACAATGCCCCATTTTCGATTCAGCAGAAGATAATTGGAAAAATCAATTTGCATATGTGTACAGTTCAGATCATTTTAGCTACAACGAACGAGAGAAAATGTAAAATATAATAATTATAGAGTTATACTTTTAGAAGGGATCACCTTGGTTTTTCTTGCGAATTTATTTATCGCCCGTTACGGCTCTCACTCGCCTTGTATATACAATAACAATAATAATAACAACAACAACAACAACAACAACAACCTTTATTTTACCCCAGAGTCTAATATAAGTAGCTTACAATTTTGAATATTTTGTACACATGGGACTTATAGAACGATGGTGATAGTTTTCCAACAGTTAGTTTTTAAAGGCAGCTTCAAGAAGGGCACCTCTAGAATGTTGATACAAAATGACACCTGTTTTTTTCCCCCGCAGCATTTTATATCTAGACTACAACGTTTAAATGTTTTCCCATAAATACTGTGCCATGATAACTTTTTTATGTTAAGTAACATTTTTTCCAAGGTACAAAATCAACTTCAAATCGAAAAATAGAAGAAAAATTAAACTCAAAGGAACAGCTCACCAAGGTTGAACAACACTTTAGAGGTGATAATAAACCAAGAGGTGATAAGATTGGGGAAGATAAAAAAAATAATAATTAAAAGACGGATTGCGAACGACAAACTAGTCCGGCACCGTCTGTTACGTAGCTTCTTAAAAAAAATTATTATTATTTTTTTTTCAAAATCGGCATTGCGCAAGACAATAAAACAAACATTCATTCATACGATGGTATTTTTTTTTTTTTTTTTTGCATTAATCATTAATACTGTTTAGTGTGCCTATCCCTTATACTGCTAGTGGCCGCTTACCAGAATCGTTCCCGTAAGCGGCCAGCTCCAGTTGCGGACACTTTTTTCTGCTTCCCGAGGGTATCCACTTACGGGAGCTTTGACTGTATAACTACTCCGTGCTCTAGCGTGTGGACGAAAGTGGACAGTTAAGGTGGCTGGTAACTGGTTATAGGCCTTGTGCTTTGATTGATCGCTACTGCCATCCTATATCAGTTGATGTTAAAATAATGGTATCAAACGAATTCCCAATTATTGATAAACAAGTTATCATCATCTTTTTGACATAAAAGGTTACCATAGCAACAGTACAACCTGTATAAACCACCCTTAATTTTAAACACGCTAAGATACAACTTTGCAAAGTTTAAAAAAAATCCTTCGGGTAGGTTCAGATCGAGCCACCTGAATGTTTTGAAAATTTAAGGTGGCTCTGAACCTACCCGATGGAATTTTTTTAAACTTTGCCATAAGTTGCATCTTAATGTGCTGATCATTTTTCAAAAATAAAAACATGGGGTCGCCGTGCTCGTTTTTGAGTTATAAGCACTTAAATTCGCCTTTCAGTTTGGAGGTTTGAAAATAAGCATATTTTTTTTGTGTATTTTAGTAGGAGCACCCAACGGATCGTTTCGGTGTAATATCTGTTCGGAAGGCCTGTAATCGCCTCAGATATTCGGTTAGGGAAATTTCATCTCGGGCTTTCTTAGTATGGGAAAATTAATGCCTTTTGTTTTCGGAGAGATAAAAATGTCGTTTTAGGTACAAAAAAAGTTCAGCTAGGATTTTCGGAAAGGCAAAAGCAGCTCATAAATTCGGATAATAAGATTGCAATCCCTAAAATTTTCTGAAGTTTGAAAGTTCAGCTAACGTATCCGAACAGATACATTTTTCTTAGCGTATAAAAATAACCATTAAACTGCACAAAAAGCACAGTTATAACGTAAAAACGACGTTCCGACACCTACAGGAAAATGTTGTCGTCGGGTGCCCCTGTTTTAGGTTTTTTTGGAGAGCTGTTTATGTTTCAAGTGTACCAGTAATCGGTTTCCTGTAATGAAGATAATCATTTAAGTTGATTGTAATATGGTAAATTTGTCCTACCAGGCTAGGACCCGTTTTCAAACATATGCAAAAAGAAACTTGGAAAAGGCCTATTAACCCTTTCACTCCCAAGAGTGCTAAGTTCAAAACTGAGGAAAAAATCTTGAATTTTATTTTGCAAAATTATCAAAAACAAACAGCACCACTTGAAAGTACTGCTCGATAGCTTCCATTTGAATGGTCACACATTAGGGTTTCATCCACAGACTTCAAAGGTACAACCAAATTTATTGACTCAAGATTTGACTCTGGGAGTGAAAGGGTTAACTTCATTCGTATTTCGGTGCACTAAATCTGGTGTATCGTACTATGCAGTTTAGTAAGATGCATTATAAAAATGATGTGCTTTTGCGTCTTTGATTAATCGTACATTATAAACGGTCCTGTTACTGGATTGGACCACTCTTTTTAATTTTGCAAGTTTTTGGCGTGTATGGAACTATTGATTGATGTTTCAAACTACATTATTTTTAACCTTCCTACAGACGGAAGGTTATTTGCTTTGCATGCCATAACAATATGTCCGGTGCTATATACTACACATACATTTATATCGATACTAATTGTAGTGACACCAAACATGAGATCTGCCATTGTACTTGTCTTGAGGCAAGCTGGTGATTATACCGACACGATTTCCACAACCAGCAGTTGCTGTCTGCCTGGGAAATGCCACTCTTGAATCATTGATCCATCCGGTCCTGCGCAGAAAGAACGAGAAAATGACAAAAAAAAGAAGGAAGTTTACAATTCAGTTTTTATCAGTGTCATGTGTTTTTCACTCTCGTAGATAATTTAATTAGCAACTACCATTGACGAATCATTTATGTTTTTTGCAAGCAAGCAAGCAAGCATGTAAGTAATCAATAAAAACACTGCCAGTAAACTACTTACACACAGCCATCCAGACCAGCATTCCATGCTGCGTATAACTGGTCGTAGGACGCCATAGAGGCGTTCAGTAGTTTGCAAAGTTTCTCTGATTCGAAGAAGTTGAGCTTCATTCCTTTGAAGTACCTTAATTGGACCCTTTTCACCAATGGTCCATTGCCAATTTGCGTCATATCTGTAGACACATCACCAAAGTTTAGTTAGTAATCATATAACTGCAATAACTGATCAAAAAATAATTTATCCTAACAAAGCCAGTTTATTGTCAATCGGATAGCCTGGGCCCGGTTGTTCAAAGGGTAGATAACGCTATCCACCGGATAAATCACTATCCAGTGGATAGCGTAATTTGTTTTGTTAACACTTATCCACTGGATAGTGATTTATCCGGTGGATAGCGTTATCCATCCTTTGAACAACTGGGGCCAGGTGACTAGCCTGCGAGTAAACTCACAAAATAACGCTCGCGCGACCGGCGATAGCCGCAAAAACGACCCGGCTTGCGGCCGCGCGTTATTTTGTGAGCCTGCTCGCAGGCTATAGCTACCAGGTGACAGAAGGCCAGGAGAGCATTCACAACGTCAGCATGCACAACCACAATTTTGAGAACTTTGAAAATATCACTCGTCCGAGGCCATCCAAACAAAATATTTTATTTATGCATTCTATATAATAAAACTGAATTTGCTCCGTATGAATCTCTCTTACCAATACTGCATTTGTCATCGATGAATTTCATGCCAATGTTCTCGAGAGGACATTTGCAGGAGTAAAGTCCGTGAATGGGTTTAGTGATGCATTCTTTGCCGTGAAGGCATGGTGAAGAGGCACATGGAAGATAACTGTAGAGAGACTAGTTAAAGAAAATAGTAAGCATAGCAAATGAAGTTAAGTAAAATTTTATTTGTAAGTTTAGAAACGTCCAAATCTACAGAGATTTTGAGGGCATGTTTGCACAACTAACATTTTTTTTTAGCATGAATAACTATTAATAAATAAAACCTAACCCTAGGCCTATTTGGGAGTGACAAGTTCATGGACTCAGTTCATGTTAGCTTGCGGTTAGCGCTCAGGGATTTGTAGCCAAAAAAAATCAGCTGGCGTCGGTGGTCTGCTAGTGGGCACGATTCTTACGCTTGCGTGATTTCTACTTCGTGTATGAAAAAAAAAAAAAAAAATATATATATATATATATATTTGTGTGAAGATTGGCTTTCCAACAATGATGCCACTTGGAAGAAGGATCCAATGGATACTACACGCTTGCACTCAAATATTTTTAGTATGTGTGGAGTGGAGCAAACAGCGAACTTCTTACCATGTCCAAACTTTAATGCAAACGTTTCGCCCGTTCGGGCTTCTTCAGTACATATAACGGATTAAAAATACTTGGAATAAAAATGTTTTTAAAAATTGGGTCTTATATAAGCGAGAATACAATTCAAACAAATATTAAAAATTACAAACAATAAAATTCTTAATTACTGGTGAATAAAAATGAATGGCCTAGAGAAAGTGCTAATTAAAAGGTACCGGACCACTAGAGTATTACGTAATTACAAGGAAAATTACAATGGAAATAAATAAACAATATAGTTCGTAACAAATTCTTAACTCAAAGTCCTTGAACTAAAGCGTTTTCTAGTGTACAATATTACTCCAGGGTAACAGGGTCCGAATAAAAAGCCTTTGAATGTGATAACAAAATCCTAAAATTAAGCCCCTGAACTCCGGTATTGTATGCGGCTATACTCTCAGCCTTGTAACAAATTCCTTGATAAAGCCCTTGAACGATTATATAATTATATTCTTTGAATTTAACCATGATTACGTAAGAAGAACACCTGTGGGTCAGTAGAAACAAAAGTATTCGAAAAAACTAAACGGCAATTTGTGGTATTAATTATATCTTATTCTATTCTTGGAGTTGAACTCAGATCTTTTATTCAAACCGTAAGGTTGAAGGGTGCAAAGTTGTGCACTCCAATAAGCTTCTCTTGTTAACAAGCGATGATCGAGGCTATTATTGTCACTGAAATTGAAAACTTGTTCAATGATAGCGAAATCAAAATCAGACAAAACATGAGTTTCTTTGTTAAAATGTATCGCGACCTCACAAGTGTTTTTCTTTGTACTCATAGCCGATTTGTGGTTGCGAAATCTGACTTTAAATTCGTTGCTTGTGGATCCTATATATTGAACATTACATTTATTACAAGTGACTAGGTAAATCACGTTCTTAGATTTGCAATGGAGATGTTGTGTGATGGGATAGATTCTGTTGGTGCTAGCGCTAGTGAAGTGATCGGATTCTACTAAAAAATTACGACAGAGATCACATTTCCCTTTGCATTTAAAACAACCTTGTACATCTGTGTTATTGTAATTAGTGCGACGAGGGCGTGCTAGAATATCTTTAATGTTTTTGGTTCTTCTGAATGATGGAATGATGGATCCCTTGGGGAATATTTTGGCTAGAGAGGGTGAATTGTGAATGAGATGTTTATACGAATTAAAAATTTTTCCGATGCTAGGTAAACTTGGATTGTAGTCTAAAACAAGCGGAAACACTTTCTTAGACTCCTTGGTGGTGGGGGCAAGCAAATTTTCCCTAGGAATTGATTTGACTCTGTCAAATTGTTGCTTAACTTGGGAGTGGTTGTAGCCTCTATTAATTAAATAACTTTGATATTCTACACTACGTTTTTCAAAAGATTCGGGGGTGGAGCAATTTCTTCTGACTCTAGTAGCCACTCCATAGGGGATGGCTTTGGAACAATGAGCGGGATGGGCACTATTGGCGGGATGGGCAATGAGCGGGATAGTGCCCATCCCGCTCATTGTTCCAAAGCCATCCCCTATGGAGTGGCTACTAGAGTCAGAAGAAATTGCTCCACCCCCGAATCTTTTGAAAAACGTAGTGTAGAATATCAAAGTTATTTAATTAATAGAGGCTACAACCACTCCCAAGTTAAGCAACAATTTGACAGAGTCAAATCAATTCCTAGGGAAAATTTGCTTGCCCCCACCACCAAGGAGTCTAAGAAAGTGTTTCCGCTTGTTTTAGACTACAATCCAAGTTTACCTAGCATCGGAAAAATTTTTAATTCGTATAAACATCTCAGTCACAATTCACCCTCTCTAGCCAAAATATTCCCCAAGGGATCCATCATTCCATCATTCAGAAGAACCAAAAACATTAAAGATATTCTAGCACGCCCTCGTCGCACTAATTACAATAACACAGATGTACAAGGTTGTTTTAAATGCAAAGGGAAATGTGATCTCTGTCGTAATTTTTTAGTAGAATCCGATCACTTCACTAGCGCTAGCACCAACAGAATCTATCCCATCACACAACATCTCCATTGCAAATCTAAGAACGTGATTTACCTAGTCACTTGTAATAAATGTAATGTTCAATATATAGGATCCACAAGCAACGAATTTAAAGTCAGATTTCGCAACCACAAATCGGCTATGAGTACAAAGAAAAACACTTGTGAGGTCGCGATACATTTTAACAAAGAAACTCATGTTTTGTCTGATTTTGATTTCGCTATCATTGAACAAGTTTTCAATTTCAGTGACAATAATAGCCTCGATCATCGCTTGTTAACAAGAGAAGCTTATTGGAGTGCACAACTTTGCACCCTTCAACCTTACGGTTTGAATAAAAGATCTGAGTTCAACTCCAAGAATAGAATAAGATATAATTAATACCACAAATTGCCGTTTAGTTTTTTCGAATACTTTTGTTTCTACTGACCCACAGGTGTTCTTCTTACGTAATCATGGTTAAATTCAAAGAATATAATTATATAATCGTTCAAGGGCTTTATCAAGGAATTTGTTACAAGGCTGAGAGTATAGCCGCATACAATACCGGAGTTCAGGGGCTTAATTTTAGGATTTTGTTATCACATTCAAAGGCTTTTTATTCGGACCCTGTTACCCTGGAGTAATATTGTACACTAGAAAACGCTTTAGTTCAAGGACTTTGAGTTAAGAATTTGTTACGAACTATATTGTTTATTTATTTCCATTGTAATTTTCCTTGTAATTACGTAATACTCTAGTGGTCCGGTACCTTTTAATTAGCACTTTCTCTAGGCCATTCATTTTTATTCACCAGTAATTAAGAATTTTATTGTTTGTAATTTTTAATATTTGTTTGAATTGTATTCTCGCTTATATAAGACCCAATTTTTAAAAACATTTTTATTCCAAGTATTTTTAATCCGTTATATGTACTGAAGAAGCCCGAACGGGCGAAACGTTTGCATTAAAGTTTGGACATGGTAAGAAGTTCGCTGTTTGCTCCACTCCACACATACTATATATATATATATATATATATATATATATATATATATATATATATATATATATATATATATATATATATATATATATATATATATATATATATATATATATATATAAGAAGTCACGAACTGCATGAGTACAGCCTTTTTTGTTTACAATAGCAGCGAAGTGTACACTAGCTAGTAGTAGTTACGTGTAATATCTCGTTAGCTTACCTCAGCTGTCATTCCGTAATAGGCAAACCCTTGTCTGTCTTGGACTTTTTCCGGCTCTAGTTTCATTTCAGAGTAACTCAGCTCACATTCGTATAAGCCTTGTACTTCCGCACCACCAAAGTTGTACGAATAGCAGTCCCTTCTTTCAGTGTTAATACACAGAAATAAACAGTCCCAGAAGTCATGTGCAAGGTGGCGCTCAGTCAAGTTCCAAATGAACGACTTTCCTTCCAGTTTGTAAAATGTTGCTTCCAGAACGTCATTGGGGAGAGAGGATACCAACGACAGACTCAGAATAACAATGCAGAGAGGAGAAAACATCGGATGACAATTCGCAGAGTCCATTAGAGATGGGTTTTGGAGATCTGTCTCACAATAACCAGCTGCCTGTTAAGAAATTAAAGGGTTTTTTCTTTCATTTCCCCTTTTTAGTTAATGCTTCTTTTCTTTATTTTTAAGCAAGCCATTTTGACATCGCGTTTTAAAAAAAATGACTGCACTTCCATTTTACTCCCTTTTACAGCTTTATATAAAAAACACGCTAAAGCATTTCATTTCCCTAAGGGACATGCAGTGAAGGCAATTATTCAATCCCCAGGAAATTTACTTCAGAAAGAAAGTTTAATTAGAAGAGTCGATATGGGTTAAAGATATTTGGGAATTATATTATGCTGAAGTTTCGAAATAAAACTACGAACAAGATTAACATGATCCATCCAAAACTTATCTCACAAAAATAACCTTGGACGTTTTAAAACAAATTATGATATTTTATTGGGGTTTTCTGTCAATTAAGGCTGGCTAAAATCCAATTGGAAGTTTGCCGCGTCATTGAAATGACTCGTCGAGTTGGTAACTTTTCTCTAAAGTGACACAAATAACACATTTTTGTATTAGTTTATTTGTTTACGAAATTCTGCGTGTAAAAGCGCAAAAAAGGAAGTTATGTACAGTTGTAAACGACTACAACTTTCATTGCAAATGTTACCAAGCGTTGTAAGAAGATGAACATGTTGGGCTGGCAGAATTTATCTCGCTCGCAAAGTTACAAAAACAATGATTAATTGAAGAACTTCATTTTAACAATGTAGCCGATTCTGAGCTATGTGGCTAGTGTTCTGAGCATGAAGACAAATACGGGTTATTAAGCGTCATTTTCAAAACACTGAAACATAGAATTAGTCGATAAATGTATTCTGCACCAGTACATACCAAAACAGTCACGCTAGTATTAATTTTATTAAAAAAAAAATGTTTAATCCTTTCTGTATTTGAGCTCGACATACATTTTGCATTTATTTAGTATTTTCCAATGAAAGTTTGAGAAAGTTTGAATTCTTAATGATCACCTGTTTAAATAGCACTGAGGTAAAGTTAACTGAACGATAAAAACGAAAAAAAAGTTAACTAAGAACAACGTTAAATCATTTAAGAAAACGCGACATTTAAGCGCTTTCGCGGAGCTCATATCGTACTTGAATGATTGTGTTTTGGAGTTAACCATCCACAAAACTGAGGTACACACTTACCTTCCAACAGCTACTCAGTGCTCTGTTGTTGTTATGATAGTGGTTTCACTGATAACAATTGCTTTTTTAAAATATTGGCTATAAAATATTAATTTGATTACCTTAGGGCCTCCACAGACTAGGCCAATGGTTATCGATAGCTATTTAGTTGTCGATCATAAAAAGTTGTCGATAACAAAAAAGCCAGCGTGCGAAGCTAGTTGTCGATAACTAGCTTCACAGACTGCCTTTTTTGTTATCGACAGCTTTTTATGATCGACAACTAAATAGTTGTCGACAACTATCTCTCTAGTCTGTGGAGGCCCTTAAGGCTACTAGTTACTATTTATTGCGATTCTTAAATTTTACGATTCGAAACTGCGTATTGTGCGAGTGTTTTAATTTTGCGATTTTGCAGAGGCAAATACAACAGATTTCAGCGCTTGAGAAAATAAATATCCCCGAAAAAAGAACAAGTGAGAAAAACAAGGAGAGAATTTGAATTATTTTTTATTCAACGATATTTTCGTTAACGTAACACAGAAATTAACGTACTGCAACTCAACTGGTACACTTTGTCGAAAGGAAAAAATGAATCATCGGTAGCAACAGTCTTCCTTTTTTTCTTGCTTGTACTGTAAAACAAGGTAAATTTCGCGAGTAGAAATTACTGCGACAACTAAATTTTGCGATTTGAAAAAATCGAAAAAAAGTAGCCTTAATATGGTTATGGAGCCCGGCAAACTTCAAAAGAGCAAACAAATAGGCCAAGATTTATGTTGGAAGGTCCATGACCGTGCACATCTTTTGTTTTGTGCTCATACACTATGCATGAATTACGTAATCGAAACATTTCTATTGGTTAGTTGCTTGAACACACGTAACCACCTATTGTATTTTGTCATGTTTTGTGCACGGTCAACCCCCAAAATCCTATATTAACTATGTCCAAACCAATGTCATTAACTTTAACTAAAAAAAAGCTTTTTTATTGTATAATCTTCGCCAGCCTAGTGGCCCACGTCTGCCGGAGCGACCAGAAGAGTTTCTATTCCTCTGGATAGAAGCTATTGTAAACTGTCGCAGGTTACCCCCTGGCATTTTGTCAGATTGTTCTAACAGTTCGCCAGTGTCCATTTATACTCTCGAGTAAATCGGAGCAGTGTGAGGATAAATCGTCGAGAACACAACAAAATGACCCCGGCCAGCGCTCAAACGCAGATCGTTCGATCCGGAGTCCAACGCGCTAACCAATAGGAAACTGTGCCTCTCACAATACTTCAGGCTTCTTTTCAAATTTAAATCAACCAGCTATTTAACATCAGTACTATCCATACAAAATGGAAATGTTCACACGGGACCGGTTCCAAAAGGGTACGGTCCGAAAACGGTCGTACTGGATAGGCCTTCCGTTCACACGGGACCTGCTATCCGTACCACCCATCCGATACCAATCCGGTCCGAGTTTTGGACTGCAAAAAAAGCAGGTCCAATTTTGGACCTAAATGGAACCGGCCTTGTGTAAACACCTGGACCGGTTTTGTTTGGAACCGGTCTTGCAATTTCGACTATGTTGACACGGTGCCAGTTCCAAATGGATCCGGCCCGAGACCGTTTCGTGTATTCTGCGCATGATCAACTGGTAGAAACTGCTGATTTGCTCACGTTGTTCCGGTAGCGGACCAGTTCCAGATGGTCCCGTGTGAACAGACGCACATAAAAGGAACTGTCCCGTGTGAACGTCCATGGTCCCGTGTGAACATAGCCTAAACATAGCTTTCAATGCATTAGTATATCTCCTATCCCGCCCTCAAGATCTGATCAGATCAACTCTGTCCTGGGACTGATGTAATGTGTTCGCTAATAGCGGTTCGAACAAATTGTTATTTTCGTCTTGGGCTGGTGAACTAGTATAGGGATTTGTTTAACTTAGGCCCAGTTCAGACGCCTTATGTTCACATGAGCCGAATCGAATTCGATGAATTAAGTTCATGATTGTGAAGTACGGTGAATCAATTCAAAACGGCTGATTGAATTCGGATCGGCTCTCAGCCGTTATTCCCGCCTGGTTCAGCCGGGAATAACGGCTGTGGACCGGCTTTGATTCAGACGCCGAACTTCACACGAGCAGAAACAAACGCATGCAATGTGAAGTACGGCGTCCGAACTGGGCCTTATTGGCTTTTATTACTATAAATACACAAAAGCAATACCAGCATGCATATATACGAACACGTTCATGAAATTTCCCTTTAATCTGATGCGATGAAGTCAGTGTCATTGCAATGTGCAATGTTCATATGAGGTCTCCTAGAAAGCGTTTAATATGAAAATGATGTTGATTTGCATGAAAAAGAACAAATTGAAGTACACCTCATTTCCGTATAAATTGTTTTGCACCAATTAACATATTAATGAAGGAAATGAGAAAAGGAAACTCGGAAATAGATTAGTCGAGTCAATTGACCTTTAGAAACTCCATGTATTCATTAAAACTGCCGAGGAAGGGAAGAAAAACGCAAAACGAAACAAAACTGTCGTCGTGAACGAGGGATACAGTCCAGATCTTATGCTCTTCTATTGGAGGTTATTTACGAGCACGAGATTAAACTGACATGTTTTGTATGTTTTTGTTTTGTTATGACAAAGACTTAAATATGCCTTTTCCTAAAGGAAGCTATAAAATAATGTTCTAGATTAAAACATATATATATATTTCATCAATTGTTCTTTAGAGCAGGTGTTTATCTTTTTTTTAATTTTAATTATTGTGCCACATGAAAAATATTTGTAGCTTTATAATTTCGTTTTTAATCTGCAGCACTGGGAGTTGTAGTCATAAATGCAAACGAGTCTCGGGCAATATATAAAGTTTTGTTGCTGGGCTCTTTTTGTACGGAAAAGAGGAAAACAAATCACGCCGATCAAAAATATTTGATAACCATCACCGTGCATTCGGCAAAGGCCTTGGTTTTGGATTATTCGTGAAGAAAACCGAAAAAGGTACATATTTAGCTTATTTATAATATTGTGTTTTCTACCCAATGTAGAGTTATCTATGTTTTTCCTTCTAATAACATGCGTACGTTTTAGGTGCTGGGGTACGTTTCATCTCGAAGTGTTAATTAATTTATTTTTTGTTTAAGTGACACGTTACTTCATTTATTTCAACGCAATAAGAGGATTTGCCAGAAGGATATGTTGAACCATTTCAATTTCGAAGCTTATTTCAAGTGTGCTTCATTTTCGTTCGTACTAAATAATTAATGCAAACAAACTGTGTTTGTTTACCTTTTAGCCGGCCTTTGAATGCTTAATTTCAGTTTTAATTTTGCTGTACCGTTGTGCATTAATCACATTTTATTTCAGTTAGCTTATAAGAACAAGTTGTAAAATAGAAAGTGAAAAGTAGTTTTACATCTGATAATTATATAAACTTTCTTAGCATTATGGTTATATATCAGTTTACCTTTTTTCTAAATTATAGTAACTTTATGCGAAGATTTTAAATCTGTTAGTTAATTGAAACATAAGTCGTAGATTCAAGTCGTAGCTTCTGTGTCCAAGTATTGACTTTGCCTGTCAATCCGATTCGATAAAACAAAACAAAAAAAACTGTGCATTAGCTAGGATACGCACATTGATTTGAGGCACTTCTAGAAAAAATGTCAACACAAATTATGGACCCACGGGAACATCGCAGCTTCTCTTTTTCTGATCGACTTGGCCTACAATCTAGAAGAATAAAAGCTTGTTCAAGAACAAAGCTACAGAAGGTTTGAAATTGTATATATTGTATAACAGGATTGGCGACAACAAACGCTTAAGAGCGGTTTGCTGTAAGGACCGACTAAGGGATGCAAGATAGAAAAAAGCGTTTTCCCCAAACTTTGCCAGAATAAAGTCCTCGGTGAACTAGTTCTAAAAATATAAGTTTCGGGTCGTTTAGAATTTTATTTATTTTTTAGTGAATTTTTTTGTGTTTTGCGCTTGGAGGCAGGCTAAATTCACGCTGAAATCGATACTTTTGCGAAAGCTCCCGTTTAAATATTGAAAGCCTTTTCGAAAAGATTAACCCATGGAGTCAAAATCTGTTATTTCCACAGGTTATTAGCGGTGTAAAATTTAAATTAAACGTAAACCTGAATTTTTGACGAAATTTTTAAATTTACACCCTTCAACCTTCGTTACAACAACCGAATTTTGGCTAAATTCAAGGCTCAAAAAAGCAATCTGGTACATGGATTTACCCAACGAGACTATACTCCGAGGAACAACAATCATTTCAACTAAACATCAGGCGAAAAAAAAATTGGGGTAAATAAAACGGAAAATTCTGAGAGCGTTTTCAAAACAGGTCACTTGAGCAATATGAGCGACCCGTTGACCTTGCGTGACAAAGGGAAATCAACAAACGGTAGCTCTTAAAATCGATTCCTTCGTCGAAATACGCATCAGTTTACTTTTCTGTTATGTTTTTAAGTAGAGGAAACTAGATTCTTGAATTTGGAGTTGTGTACTCGCAGTGCTAAGCTATGAAGGGAGATTTAGACAAGTATATTTTGAAATTTGACCCACTCTGCTTAGACGGTTCCGATATGTTGATCACGGAATTATACATTGGAAGTCTGTTTACAACGCAAATGTGGCATCATCTAAGAAGTAAAAGCCAATTGACCGAATATTTCTTACCTTAGTAAGCTTTTCCTCCCTGGAAACCACAGCATTTTTAGCAAAACACAGAGCAAGATCGCCGAGTCATATCGCACGTGGAGCCAAGTTGTTAAATGTTTTTATATGTTAACGATTAACCAGGCAAAACCACAGGACACCCAGCAGTACGGTTAGTCACCTGCGCAGCCATTATTTGTGTCGTCACGCGTTCGTTGCGTGTCGACACAAATAGGTGACTACAGTACGGTGGTATTCCGTCTGGTAGTTGATAATCCGCCTGTGTATAAATACGGGCAAACAGACGGATTATCCGTCCAGACGAACTATCTATGTAGTTCCTCTGCCAAGACGAACTAAGCAGATAGTTCGTCTCGACGAAGTTGGGCAAACATTTGTTTTAGTTTAGTTTAGTTTAATGTGTTCGCCATGATAATTTACAAATAATTTAGTTCGTCTGCTTATATGTCTCCAGTATAAAGACGGGCACAAGACGCATTGGGCTCTTAAAGCATGTCTCCAAATGGGGTGTGTCTCTATATCTCTCTAGACTCAAATAACCCCTTTAAGAGAGGGGTGGGAGATCCCTCCAACCCCTTCTTCCAATCCCTTCAAGGCGCCTTTCCGAGTACAGATAGAACTAAGTCCCTGTATACGTACGTATCAATCGACTCCATTAAAAATATAAATAGTTAAAAAGACATGCATGGCGCCTTTTTGTAATATTCGATTTGCTTTTTATTTATTCCATGACACATAACCCAGTTTTAACAAACTGTGGGGTAAAACTCAATGCCATGCACTGTGCATACTCCAATTCACAGTAAAACATTTTTATCTGCTAATAAATACCAATTGGCAACAAATAATACAAGGAATTTTCAAGTGAAACAAAGATGGGAATACGACGGCTGTCATTTTCACTAGTACCGTATTTTCTTGATTAAACGCCGGGTCCTAAATAAACACTGAGTTCAAATAAACACCGGCGGCGCTTAATCGAGGTCCCGGCGTTTATTTGAGTTCCGGAGTTTATTTTATTTAAGTTCACGAGCCACCAGGGCATAACAGCTCGATGTATCAGTTTTGCTCACTATTCAACCAACCAACCAACCAACCAACCACTCATTCACAATGACTTTTTTGTATCAAAGTTTGTCACTAGTAAAGTTGTTGAAATTTTTGTTTAGTGGATGATTTTGTTAATGCTTTATTAAAAATCCTTTATTTCAGCAAACGTTATGGTAAAATCAACAAAAAACGTGGCTATAAACGCCGGGTCTGTAAGGCCGAATTTTAAAAAACATCCGCTAATCCTCTTAAGCTCCCCTAAGGAAGAAAGTTACTCCGCCTTGCGCCTTGCATGGAATCCGTCTGTGCACACGCCAAAATATTCACAAACAGTGAATGGCGATGCTATGTGTTCTCATGCTGCCTTTCTTTTGCATGTCGCACAGCTGGTTCTAAAAACCAAGGGATGCTGTGGTGTACTTCACCCAGGCGGGTATCCCGGGGGTGGGGGGGGGGGGGGGGTACTCCCTTAAGTGGCCTATACGGGGACGTGCCGCTTGACGGGGTATGGTTTTTGGCCTCTCTGCCCTGAACAGGTTATATAATTTTATGCGAGTCTGTCCTAAACAGGGTCTGAACCTGTCCTAAATAGGGTATGGTTGTACGATTGTTCGTCGTAAAAATATGGCTTATACAATATTTAGAGATCGGAGACGTTTGCCGCGTATCAGTCAAACGTGATTAGCTACATTGAAACCTAAACAGGGTCCTAAAATAGAGGATGTTGTCCTACAGGGTAGGTATTTTAGGGTTTTTTATTTTTTTTGTCCTAAACAGGGTCAGGTTTTCAAACCCTCAGCGGCACCCCTATACCCAAACATGGGTCAATACCTCGCTTCTCAGCCGTGCCACGTCCGGGGTGTGGTGCTCTTTACGTGTGTGATTGACCAATGCAGGATAATCGAATACATACATATTTATAGCGTTCGACATACAGCTGTGAAGGTGTCAAATTTATAGCGTAAAAATGCACTGTTGTGCTATAAAGAACTGAGCGCCACGATGGGATGTGACTACAACTGCTGGGTGTCCTGTGGTTTGCCTGGTTAATCGTTAACATATAGAAACATTTGACAACTTGGCCCCACGTGCGATATGACTCGGCGATCTTGCTCTGTGTTTTGCTAAAAATGCTGTGGTTTCCAGGGAGGAAAAGCTTACTAAGGTAAGGAATATTCGGTCAATTGACTTTTACTTCTTAGATGATGCCACATTTGCGTTGTAAACAGACTTCCAATGTATAATTCCGTGATCAACATATCGGAACCGTCTAAGCAGAGTGGGTCAAATTTCAAAATATACTTGTCTAAATCTCCCTTCATAGCTTAGCACTGCGAGTACACAACTCCAAATTCAAGAATCTAGTTTCCTCTACTTAAAAACATAACAGAAAAGCAAACTGATGCGTATTTCGACGAAGGAATCGATTTTAAGAGCTACCGTTTGTTGATTTCCCTTTGTCACGCAAGGTCAACGGGTCGCTCATATTGCTCAAGTGACCTGTTTTGAAAACGCTCTCAGAATTTTCCGTTTTATTTACCCCAATTTTTTTTTCGCCTGATGTTTAGTTGAAATGATTGTTGTTCCTCGGAGTATAGTCTCGTTGGGTAAATCCATGTACCAGATTGCTTTTTTGAGCCTTGAATTTAGCCAAAATTCGGTTGTTGTAACGAAGGTTGAAGGGTGTAAATTTAAAAATTTCGTCAAAAATTCAGGTTTACGTTTAATTTAAATTTTACACCGCTAATAACCTGTGGAAATAACAGATTTTGACTCCATGGGTTAATCTTTTCGAAAAGGCTTTCAATATTTAAACGGGAGCTTTCGCAAAAGTATCGATTTCAGCGTGAATTTAGCCTGCCTCCAAGCGCAAAACACAAAAAAATTCACTAAAAAATAAATAAAATTCTAAACGACCCGAAACTTATATTTTTAGAACTAGTTCACCGAGGACTTTATTCTGGCAAAGTTTGGGGAAAACGCTTTTTTCTATCTTGCATCCCTTAGTCGGTCCTTACATCAAACCGCTCTTAAAACAACTGAGGCACAGAGTGGTAAGTGAGGGTGCCTAGAATGCATTGACAAACACCGTAAAAAGGCTCAGTAGGACAATAATCGAATGCTATATAGTTTTTTGTAATTAAAATATGTTGTTCTTATCAACATAATTTCGCTATAACTTGTACATTTGAAATTTGTAGTTTGTAATACAGTCAGCTCTCTCTTAACGGACACCTCTAGGTCTGTAAGACGGACATTTGGCGTTGGTCCCTGCGCGCCGTTTTTCATCATTTTACTGCATCTAAACTCTCTATAAGCCGGACACCTCTCTAAGCCGACGGACAGTTGGTGCCGGTCCCGATGGTGTCCGCGTCTTAGAGAGAGTTGACTGTACACAAAACGAAGAAACAAAATGCAGCGAGTAACAGTCAACGCCGGTAACGTAGAAACCCACGCAACGTTGTAATAAACCGGTATTATAAACCGAGCTTGAGTTCATAAATAATATTAATAATAATAACATTGGTTTCAATCAAGATTTAGGGATTTCGATGATAAATGGACTTTTAATTATCCCAACAGGGTATCTGACGCTATAGGAAGTCAATTTTGTGAGGAACAAATTGAAGGAGATCTTAAATTAACACTTTATTAAGAGTGAAATTGTGGCTAATACAGATCGTGATTACCTTATTTCGGTCCCAAAATTATAAATACAATGATAACTGCAGTCTGTAAAACTCCGTAGTCTGAAATATGGAAGCTTCGTTTTTTTTCTAATTATAAAACGTTAACTTATAAATGATTAAAAAAACATTCGAGCTTGCATCTCATATTTGATTACTGAATTTAAATCATCTTTAACAACAGTACACAGGCAAAACCCGGGGAGTGTCAAGGCTTTACTTCTTGAGGTAGCCCCGAATCGTACAAGTTGATGATTATTTTTATTAATTTACCTGTCAAGCGGCGAACACTTTCGGATTTATTAGTACGACGCTTTCAAACTTGGAAATATGCTTCACAAATCGATTGCTTGTAATTTTAGAAGAAATGTGACGTGCAACACAGTAAACACAGTAAACAGGCACTCTTGAGGTTATATTATTTTCTCATTTAACTTTAATTTTATGTCGTCATTTTGAGGCAGATTTTTAACTTTTTGATATCTTCTTAATTATTATACGCTTTCTTGTCAGATGAACTTCAAGCCGATTTCCTTTCAATTTATAGTGCTCTGTGTTTTAGCGTTGCATATTCACAAAGGTAAGTAGCTGGCCGCTGAATAATTTTCAGAAAAAAAAGCATTCATAAACAGGCATGAGAATCAGCTAACAAATTTTATCATTTAATATATTATTTAACTCCCATCTTTTAAACATTTTCAACAAGCGCTCTTTAACTTATTATATTTTCCGGTCCGACGTACGTACGTACTTTAGAAAAAAAGAAGAAAATGCGAGGAAAACGAGCAAAAGATCGAAAACTTATTCAGACAGAGCTTGCTTTGTTGTTTTGGTACTGAGAATGTGGGATTGGGGATTCTGCTCTCCTCCATAACTCCAAGAGTTGACGTTTCCATGGCAACCATCTTTCGACAAGGTGGTTCACCCAAATTGAATGGGTTTTTTTTCTTTCAGTTTTCTTTTCGTTTTTTTTTTACTCACATTTATAGCATTGTTTTTTCTTTCTTTTTTTTCAAATAAATTGTTGAGATTTTTTTGAGATTTTTTGAAAAATGTTGTAATCCAAGATGTCGGATCCAAGATTTCACATTTATGACGTCATTTTGGCCAGATATAACTTCATAATTAACACGTGACTGCAACGTAAATAAAAAAAAAGAGATATCTATCACACCATATAAGTTTAATTTCTATAGCATATACTATTGTAACAATAGAGTGTTTTTGTCTCGGAACTATCGGTCTGATAGTTGCCCGCGGAAATTTTATGTTCTAAAAAACAAATATTAGCCCGAGAACGAAGTTCGAGGGCTAATATGCTAGTTTTTTAGAACATAAAATTTCCAAGGGCAACTATCAGACCGATAGTTCCGAGACAAAAACACTCTATTGTCGTTATTGTTCACCACTAAATTTTCCGCGCGGCGGCCTAAAAACTGAAAACGACATGAATTTATTTATTTCGATTTCTAATTACGCACTGCAACGCTTGGAGCTTCAAAAATAGTTTTGCATTTCAACTTTTGTCTCGTAAATACGTACAAAACTTTAGGTTAAACTTCGGTATTACTTTTTCAAAAGTTATAAATCGACTGAGTGATTTTTCAGTTCCATCTAAATGAAGTATGATTTGTATGAAAAACGGCGGCAAAACCTGGCGCGGGTCGCCAAGTTGAATCAAAAGAAAGCTGGACAAAAAGTTTTCTTCTTCGGATTATTTCTTCGCTCAATCTCTTCTAAAGTTTCATATATTCTGGAAAATTGTGCAAATGATTTAGCACAAAATGGGAAGATCTGAAATAATTGTGGAGTTGAACATTATGTTCATTTTACAAGTCAAACGGACAACTGAACGGAGTCGAAGATTTCACTTGTTTACGTCGGGCAAACGAACTGCCGTATTTAAGCTTCATAACCGATATTTATTGTGCTGATTCAAGCTGGAATTGACAAGCCTCTTGGAAATACAAGGTAACAATACCGAATAGGCTAAGCTTAAACTTGTGGTGTAAACAGGCTGTCATTTTTTGGACGAATTTGTGTCGGTTTACCGATCTTTCCGTAAATTGTTTAGTGCTCTTTCATTCGCATTTATTACAGGAATTTGCCATTAAATATTTCGTTCCAAACTTCGTGCATGCTCATATGTTATGAAAGAATTGATAGAGAGTAATTTCTCACTATTTTTAAATTTATTCTTTCAACAGTTTAGCTCAAAACTGCACAAAACGGTTGTTTTTCGCTCGGGCCGGTACTATCGATCCGGGGTTTTTTGCCCGACGGGCACTATTGCCTGACAGTGTCTCTCCGCGGATGAACACTATCACGTCACGTGTTCGATTTAAGCCAATCAGAATCAAAGAAAATTTAGTGGTGAACTATAAATACATATAGGAGATCCTTCAGGATCAGGAAAGCCCAAGCAGTATTGGGGTAAAATGCAAAAAGTCACTGCAAATGTTTGCCCTGTCTACAGATGTAAACAGATAGCGGCATGAATTGTATTGACGACATTTGATACCAGACGCTGTTACCATTTCAGGACTGGCGTTACGTCACTTGCGTGTCAATGACTCAGAAGAATACAAACTACGTCGAGAGCTGTTGCGAGATATGGACGTCATGGTTCGCCCTGTTATATCAAGTTCTGATGCCGTAAATGTATCATTTTCCCTGAGTGTCGGGTCGTCGATGGACTTGGTATGCCTTGCTGTTTAATCTGTTGATATCGTTATTTATCAATCCTCTCCGATACTAACAACTTGATCAATCATCGTAATGTTACTATGGAGTGGTTATTTGGGAATCTGTAGCGTATTTAATAAAAGTACTAGTCTAATGATTACTTGTCGGTCGGTCGGTCGGTCGGTCGGTCGGTCGGTCGGTCGGTCGGTCGGTCGGTCGGTCGGTCGGTCGGTCGGTCGGTCGGTCGGTCGGTCGGTCGGTCGGTCGGTCGGTCGGTCGGTCGGTCGGTCGGTCGGTCGGTCGGTCGGTCGGTCGGTCGGTCGGTCGGTCTGTCGTCTGTCTGTCTGTCTGTCTGACGTCTGTCTGTCTGTCTGTCTGTCTGTCTGTCTGTCTGCCTGCCTGCCTGCCTGCCTGCCTGCCTGCCTTCCTGCCTGCCTACTGGTCTATTGTGTTTGTTTCTTTCTTAATTGAAAAGTGCTATGCCCTGTTATTGTATTCCATATGACATCATCAAAGTTCTAAACTAACGAATGCTGATTATAAAAAATCCATCGAAGGCTGTAGTCTGACATCCGAAAGCTCGACATTTTTAATTGTATATAGCCAGAGAACGTTTTTATAAATTTTTAGATAAAATTATGCTTGTTCATATTCGATTTCCAGATGCCAGTGGCATTAACTATAAATAAGGGAGCATATATACACTGTACACCTACGTCGACAAGGTGAAGGTTTATGACTGAACCATGTAGTAATAGGCTTGCCGCACATTTACTCAATCTTATCAATTATTATTCGATATTTCTCTTACAGGAAAACAAGCGCCAAATGCTTATTACGAATGTCTGGATTTCGCAGGTTTGTTCATCGTCAAATAAGCCTCCAGTTGTGTTTACGGAAATCATTCCTTAATTCTTTGCAGTAAAATTGTCACGAGGGAGAGAAATAGGGAGAAAGAGACTGAGGGGGGAGGGGGGAGGGGGGGCCATGATTGCAGGGAGTGCCCCTATTAAAGACCTCACGAATATTGCACCCCTTTACGTGTTCTGATAGTAACTCTTAACTACCAATTATTCAGGCATACATTTTCATGGACATGAACTATTTCGTTTGGTCAGAAATATAATTATTGTGTTGCAGAAGTGGCTTAACCCTTTCCTCGTATGGAACAAAGACAATTATGGAGACATTGATCGTATCCACGTCAGCCCGGCAGAAATATGGGTCCCAGATATCGTCCTCTACAACAAGTAAGTAGAAACATTTTTTGTTGTTGTTTTACTTTGATCATAAATAAATCCCTTGCGGGGTGGATTCTTCTTAACTCAGTAGATTGAATTACATGTACTTCAACTAACTAATATTAAATAATTAGTTGACGTAATTAACTGATTGATTGATTGATTGACTGGTCGATCAATTTATTAATTTATTATGTGATTCATTAATTTAATCTTTATTTCTTTATTTGGCTCAAAATACAACTAATGCAAATAGAAAATATAACATACTAGATATAATTGATTTATTTATTGATAATTTAATTTAAATAAGTAAACGAATTAATGATGGAAGGAAGGAATGAAGGAATGAAGGAGTGAATAAGTATAGGTGATTGATTGAATGGATGTATCTACTGTAGCTCTTTCATAATTTTTATTCATAAGAACAATTTTCCTCGGTTTTGAATTAGCCATTGAATGTAGTCAACTTTAATTTCGTTTCTTACTTTACTACCAGGAATCTGTTTACGCCTGTTTTCAGACCTGTGGGAAAAAAAAATCAGTGTTTAATTTAGATATGCTATCTTTAATTCTATAATCTCAAACTTCATGTGTTTGCCTTCCAGCGGAGATAAACAGATTCTTCAAGCCGGCCACACTACAATGTTCAAGAACTGGGTAGTACTCCATAGTAATGGTACATGCACTTGGGTTTCTCCGGCAAACGTTGAAACCCGATGTAATGTAGAAATCAGTTCGTTTCCTTTCGACACACAAAACTGTTCGCTTGTATTTGGATCCGCGACGTATGGAAGCGAGTTACTCAAAATCCAGCCCATGCATCCGAGAGGTATAGATTCATGGAAAACAGTTGTATGAACGTTAGAACGTTTCTTTTATCCAATGAAATTAAAAGATGATCTAAATGAAGTAGGGAAATTATTCTGGATTAAATGCTTGGAACAGTTTGACGAAAACCCGTAAAATTCCATGTCAGTTATGTTAGCTAAATTAAGGTTGCTGTTGTTGTTGTTGTAGTTGTTGTTGTTGTTGTAGCCTATGAGCTGGAGAGAGAGATCATATGACATCGAGAATCATCTTTCGTATATTCCTGGGGAAAAGCCAAGTCATCAGTTGCTATCCAAACTCGATCCCATATTATCTTCTTTTTTTTTCTTTCTTTTTTTAATTTTCCGTTTCAATTGGGAGTCGAGGTTGGTTGCTGTCGATTGAAGCCTTTTTGTTCCCTTTTTGTTTCTCTTTCAGACAAACAATTAACGGAAAGAGTCACTCAAGATAATGGAGAGTGGAAGATCAAGAGGATTTACGAAGAAGATGTTACCACGGTAACGGAGCGACGAGCAAACTCGGCCCAGAAGTACTCGCTTGTCAAGTACACGCTGGAAATCGAGCGAAAGCCATTGTATTACGTCATGTTGTTGATCCTTCCCTGTGTTCTTTGCACCATGTTGGTTTTGATCAGTTTTTCAATTCCTCCGGAAAATGGCGAGCGAATCGGTTTCTGCTCTACCGTTATGATCTCTGTTAGCGTCTATCTCCTCATAATGGCGGATTTGCTGCCAGAAAAATCGGACACCCTGCCAATTCTAGGTATATACTACAGCATTACATTGGTTGAAATCGCTCTTGCAATAATGGCCACCATCCTCGTGTTGAGGGCTTACCATTCAGCAAGTGACCCCCCTGCCTGTTTCAAAGCTCTGTATAGAATGCGCAAGCCCAAGAGAAAGAAAGAAATTAAGAGTTCAAACAAATGGAAAATGAAGAAAATCCTGACGCGAAATGCTGTGGCCAGCGACAATACCACCGCTGGAAGTGAAGCAGATCCCACTTGCCAAGCGCCAGTACCGGTTGATCCCGAACAAAAGCCAGTCATCTTAACTGATGACAATCAGGAAATCACAGACGATGACAATAGAAAAATATGGCGTTCCATCGCTGTTATGTGGGATCGGATTTTCTTCTGGCTATTTTTGTTGATGTTTCTTGGGTCCACTGGATATCTGATGAAGTTTCGTCCTGTTTTCACATTTTAAAGAAACGAACAAGCCTCAAAAGTTTACAGGCACATGTCATTTGATGCACACAAATCTTCACGGTCGTTATCTACATGTACAACCGAAGAAAGAAGTTGTTGGGAAGGTGTTTAGATTTATGGGGTGTTTGAGAGAGCCCCCTTCCTCCCCTAATTTTGAGAAACAAAGCAGAACAGCAGGCATAATCTTATTGGTTAAACATGGGGATGTGGCAGGTAACTAATACAAAGAGATAACAAAGAAAGCAAAGCAATAAAGTCACATTGATCAGACTAAATTGAAAATAAATTGTCACGCGTAAATCTAAGCATAGTGAAATTAACTTCGTCATTTCCAAATAAACAATATAATTAGGAGAGTTTACCAACTCTTTGGTAGATAACTTTACTGTATGTACTTTCCGTTCCTAAGATTTGAGTATTTAGGACGGTAGGGAAATAAATGAACTTCGTTTTCGATTTAAAATGTAAATAAATGTAGGGTTCATTTTACTAAGGCTTCTCTTCTCGTATGGTCTAAATCGTACGTTAGACGCGGATGTTTAAGTGATGTATAAAATATGAGCAGGAGATCTGTATGGGCATTTACAATGGCGAGCCGCTTTGATCGGACGCGGGCTCTGATTGGCTGTTTAACAACTGTTTTATATTAGCTTATGTAAACATGGGTGCGATTTTATAAAATACAATAATAATAAGCAAGGTACTGGAATAACTCTAACCGTGGTCATTTTAGATTTTAACACCCCAAAGCGGTACCAAACGACGAATTTTAAACCCTAAAAGGTATGACAATCATCCCCCCTCCCCCGGGCAACTTGTCGCGCAATATTTTTGCGTTGCAAGTTGAAAAGTGTGTTGCAGCAACATGTTGCGCGAAGTAGACCTGAGTTCAACTCTGCATGTTGCCGTAACTTGCAACACGGGTGGTAATACGCGTAGAAACACTTTTCAATTCAACTTGCAACGCAACAATGTTGCGCGACAAGTTGAAAGAGCACGTGACGATGTTTGTGTGGATACCCATCTCCACGTAGAGTACAGTTGTTGCAGTTTATAAACTGCGGTGTCTATTGCATTTTCTTTTCAATAAAAATTGCCATAGTACGCTGTATAAGTGTAAGATATAAGCACGGAGGTAAAGTTAGATGAACGCTAATAAAAAAACAAGCGCAGAAGCGCGCTTTAGACAAAGAACAAAGCGGCTGTTTGATTCTGATTTTGAGATAACCTGTCGTGGATCAGAAGTACGTTAAAAGATGTTAACCTACCTTTCGGAGGCTTCAGCCCGCGCTATTTATTTCTCGGTGTTATAATAATGCCACCCGAGGAACCCTACAAGTTTACCCCTATCAACAGTAACAGCTGCTTCGCTTCTGCGGGTTGACAATAGATCAAAGGCAATGTTGGGCGAGTGACAATATCTTACAAACATGTTAAATATTAATGACTTTAGGTTTAAATACAAATTAATAATTGGTCCTTTCGTAGCGCGCGCCCATCGAGTCATGCACGCGGGACGTTTCGGGAGAGCACGAGAGAAGCATAATAAGAGTTGCTCGAGTGGAAGTTGGATCAAGCGTTATCGTCAGTTACAACAAATTTGAGCGTTATTTGAATAATTCGTGATGACAACAATGTAATTGCAAAGTTCATGTCCTGAAGAGAACCCTGAGAGGTTGAAATTTCTTGACAAGTCCGTAACTTTTTCACGCTCCAAACTGCGAAAATATATAAATCTAGAAGAAAATAATTGCAAGTTAGTGATACATAATTAATTGGAAATACCAGACCAAGTGGATCCATTAAACTCGATAGACGCACAGCTAAACTGCGACATGGAGCAATTATTTATTTGAATTTAAACGTAAAATCATTAACACCAGCCTTTCTGTAAGATGTAGTTACTAACGCCAGTTTGAACATTGACTTTTAGCTAGTGTTAACCCGCCGAAGCAAAGCAGCTGTTGATATGGGTATTTTTTTACAATTGTGCAGTGCAACAGAAAATCTCCATGCGGAGTAGACAATATTGGGCACAAAAAATACTTGCTAGGGGGTCAAAGATATGCTTACGTCAGACTTATTGAGCACGGAAAGCCTTAATTAAAGGACACGCTAGCCGTGCAAGGAATTTGATAGCCCGGCTTTGCTAGATTTTATAATCGGAAATCGATCGGCATGAATCGAAATTGAGCTGATAGATGAAAAATTTTGATGAAAACTATTAATGTCATTCCTCTTCTCTTTTCTCTTTTCTCTTTTCTCTTTTCTCTTTTCTCTTTTCTTCTCTTTTCTAGGGTATATCAACAAACCTAGATAGGGGATAAAGAAAAGGGACTAGTTATTTAACCTTTGTGTGAACTGCATACCTTATCTTATCAGTATTTGAAGTTTGGCAAATATTACCTCGCACATTAAATTGTTATTCAAGCTAATCTTATTCAATATATAAACAATAGCCGCCATTTTGGTGCGAAAATATGCACGGATATTTGTCCGCGGGCATTATTTGTCCCGTATGCCGGTGCCACGCATCAGGAACAAGAAAAGAGCTCAAAAATGTGCGTTTCTCGAGCAGTTAAAATAAGCCTTGGAACCCTAGGAGTAGCAAACAGAAGCTCTCAGAGCATTGACGGCTGCAATGAAGACAATTCTGTGGATATTGGACCATTTTTATCGAATTTATCGAACTTCGAGTGCGGACCGTTGGGTCAACCAAAAAGGTAAAATGGCTTTAAACTGGCTCTTGGAACACACAGACATTAAAATAACACAACACATGCATGCACAAGTGTAATTATAAGTCAGTTTGACTTCGGTTCCTTCGGAAAGATAGCATTTAGAACGTATTTCGTGCTTTCTCATAAATTTGTTATAAGTATTCAAGACCCATTCAAATCGTCGCATGAATATCAAGATTGAAATTTAATGCGTATACAGAGCCAAGGCCTGGATAATTTCACTATCATTTCGAAAACCGAATCCAATAATTGTGTTATTATACATTTAAAAAACTAAGTCATCATTTCGGGCTAACTTAGAGCGTTTTGTAGCTTTTTTATTTGCGGATTGTGGAATATCTTAATTTATTTTCCGCTGCCTCTAATGAAGCGAACGACGTGTGGTACACGTGCATGACGTCAATCGACACACATTGTCTGTGGGTATGACTTATTGTCCGTAGGTATGACGTGTAATTACATGCATAAATCATAGTGCATAATTAAATCCCAGTATCTGTAGATCTGATATGACATCACAATTCGATATCAGCTTGAATTAGCTGTATGCTCTCAGCCAATGAGAATAGAGATAATAACTCATTTCTGAAATCTGTTCCTTGTCATTTTGAAAAATATTTTACTAAACGAAAGCCAGAGAACCAGTAAATTATCTTTAGGAAACCAATGGAAATAATATATATTTGTTTTGCCAGTCAAAACATTGTAGTTAGCAGTTCGTCAAGTTGAAATATCACAGACTTTTTGTGATGGTTTAGCACCTAACAGTTCAATTAAAAATAAAACAATTAGATCGAATTAGAAGCTAAATTTATTTTTTTGTGTCAGAAAAAAACAGCACGTGTTGAAATAATGAGCCGAGGCTACATACTGTAATCTCTGCATTAAGGTGTTGGAGCTTGATTGCCTACTCATTGTTATCCTTATTATTATTATTATTTTGTTTTCTTCGTTATATAATTGCAGTTCGCATTTATTATTAAAGGGACTGACGGGTGAATGTTATATTCGTCTTTACGGTTAGAAAGGCATTACAGTTCCTTCACCATGTCATTGATCAAATCCATTTCTTAGGAGTGTCGGTTTGTCTTTTCATTTACTTGTCACCAAATTTCGCCTTACCGAATTCTGTAAGAGAAACCGAATTTTACAAAATGGATCAAAAGTATTTGATTGGAAATGTAACGAAGATTCTTCGCGCGGAAGACGCCCTGGCCTGCGCCTTCTTTTGCTCAAGTGCCACAGCAGGCGACTGTTATTCATTTAACTTTGGTGGAACTGCTGTAAATGGTCTTTATACTTGTGAACTCAATAACTCGGAGAGAAGATTGGACTTGGCGAACATCCGCGAAGTGAGTGATTTGCGTATTACGGTTTGACCGCAGAGGTGAGTCTTAAATCAGTGTATCCTGTTGCCCTATGTTACTATGGTCTTCCAGCGGGTTGTGGCGTTTCGTACAAAGTAAATAATTAACAGTAGCAGTGATCTATGTATTTCTTAGCAAAAAGGTCGTTCAGTATATCATATTTGTTCAAAATTATTTTATTGGCCTTTGTGTAGTGACGAAATAAATAAATAAAAATAAATTGACTTTGTTTAAGGCTTTTATGTCGTTCGATAAGCCGAAACGTGCCCCGGATGTGATTCCAGGCTTCCACTGATGAAGGGCTAACCGCGATAAAGTCTCAAGACATCCAACAATTTACTCCACTTTATTTCAAATTTATTCAGTTTATCTTTATTTTTTTATGAACTTTCTTTTCATATTTTTGCAACTTCACTTTAGTCAGTCTCGGCTGCATTTGTGATACAATTGAATAAATTGATTTAATTGTAATGATGATGAGCACTGGTTAGGTGACAACAGTTGTCCATGCACTCTTATCGCAATCAACAAGGGAATATTTTGTACTCACACTTAATTATATATGTGGTAGTTAACAGCAGCATATCACCCATGAGCCTCCATTTCCCTTATTGGGCCTATGACACGGTATAGTTACACTTTGAGCTATTTTTAGAACTACTTTCAGCGCGAAAATCACCCGTTGCGAGCACGAGGACGAGGCTATCATTCATGTTTCAGAGTAGAAATAAAACCAAAAATAGACGAGAGGAACGTGAAATAAGAACTAGAACGCGGAATGTCGTTACTACGAATTATTAACAATTATTGGATGAGGTTTTGTGATATCCAGAATCGGGATAAGAGTTATCAGAATCGGGATAAGAGTTATCAGCCTCAGCCTTCGGCTTCGGCTGATAACTCTTACCTCGACCTTGATTATTCTGGATATCACAAAAACCGAATCTAATAATTGTTTTATTATACATTCAACGAAAAAAAATAATGCTTTTGCCAACGATGTTGTTTAATTATAAGCCGAGCAAGTAACGTAAAGCGCGCGAACTTGACATGATTACCCGTGATTACCCGTGATCCTCTCGCGAACATGACATGATTACCCGTGACCTTGAGTGCACTTGACATGATTATTGTATAATCTGTAGGTAGATGACGTAGATGCTTTCAAAGGCGCTGATTTCGAAAATTCACCGCTGTACGCTTTCGGCCAATCAGAAAAGAGATAGTGAGTTGAATATATAATTATCACTATTGTCCGCGGACCTACAAGGAAATATTTTCGCGGGAGAACGATTCTAAAAATAGCCGTGAACGAGTAACTACGCTGTTGTCAGTAATCAGCACAGATAGAGGCTCCGGGCTGATATGCTTCCGGAGTTAACGGAAGCATATTATGTGCTCCTGGAGTTAATTAATGATAATTTGAAAAATAATTATATTTGGGTATCGGAATAATTATTCCACCTGCGGATTTTGATAACTCTACGTACACATGATATGCATGTGGTAATGGAATGGTCGATTCTGTCTTTTTAATAATGCAACCTTCAATAGGCGACAAAAATGTTGACACACTTTTTTTTATTATTTATTATTATTATTGTACTTTTCATTATTATTTTTTTAATCATTTGTAAATATTGCGCAGTAAATCTCCACCCCACCCCTAATAACCGATGCTGGCATTCATTAGCACAGACCTTCGCCGCTGTATATTATTTGGATATTGAAAAGAGGAACCTCGGAGAGGAGGGGGTGATAACATGGGATTGACGTGTAAATGAAATAAACAAAAAACAAGAAACAAACCAACAATAGTACACCATTAACAGCCATGGTTTATTCCCCTGATGTTCACTGCTTTTATTTTGATTACCGCCTTTTAAAAAATAAACTTTATAACAATACAGACCGCTAAGATGGACCGCTCACGAACTCATTTCGCCGAATTCGTTTTATGAAACATTGAACAAAAGAAAACTGTTTTCTATTAAGTAGAAACATTTTTCCTCATTTCTGGCGGATTATTTTGGTTAAACTTTCGCAAAGTGACCTGCAAAATACAAGCATATGCTTAGCTTTGGCGCGCGCGCGTTAACCGAGAATGGTTGCATTAATTTATCAGAATTTTTTTAAAAAGCCATTATAATAAAAACTTTATTTAACTAGCTTGTTCGGTCCGTATTGTGAAATATTGGTCGAGTTCTTTTTTGCAAGTTTATGGACCTCGCCTTCGGATCGGTCCATAAACTTGCAAAAAAGAACTCGACCAATATTTTCACAATATGGACCTCACGCTAGTTCAATAACATCTATATATTAGTTTTTTCTGACTTTCAACTTTCAAAAAGTTTCTTTATAGCTTTCTCCCGTGCGCCTCATCTCCATGCCACTATGCCAAAGAATGTATCCCCACTCAAGGAAACTTCCTGTGTAAATGCCCCCTGGAAGATATCGGACTCGCATTCATCGACGATTTTTGCACTGTAGGTAAGAAAAACGACAAAACTAGTGTAGAGAAATAACAAAATTATATCTCGTGTTTCGCATATTCCGCAATGTAAATCACCAGATTGAAAATGTATAGTTTTAGACCATTACCCCAAGATTATTAAAGCTATGACAATGAACTTGGAGGATATATAGTACGTCCAAACCTGTTTCTTTGAGGTACATAACATGGGATGATGACGTCAAATGACGTGGAAATTACGTAATGAACAGCCGCCGCGTTTTATCCGCCATCTTGGTTTACTTGATTTTTCCATTCAGAAGACCACCAAAATGACTCGAAAGTCAATAACAGAATGCTAAAATGATCTAAAAATGTAACGTTTATATTATGTCAATATTTTTTTTATTAAAACCAAGAAAATTCCAAATTTGAAAAAAAACATACATACTCAAAATAGGGTTGCCATGGTTGCCATGGTAACAGCAAATTTCGCCGAACAATGACATGTCAAATCAAACTGTTTCCAGTTTCCAAAAATTTTGGCGACTTTTCAATATTAAAAAAATGTTTGTATACGGTTTCAGAAGTCTACGCGGGCAAATGGTCGCTACATTTATTTATTTTTTTATCAACTGTGCCATTATTTTTTACAATCTTGTTTCTATAGACATGCAACGGATAATTCAAGGAAATCGGGTGGCAAACGTTTCATCCGTAGGAGTTAAAGGTTATATGGTCAATTTCTATGAAGCAGAGAAACTTTGGCAGACTGACCAACGCTTACAGTGTAGCTTCATACAATCAGTTGTACGCAGCATGGGAGGCAGGGCTACAACTTTGTCAGTGAGTAATGAGTACTGTTTTAAAATAAACAGTTAGCATTTGATAGTGGAATTACACATTAATTACACATTGATTGATTGATTGATTGATCCATCATTAGTCTGTTGGTCGGCATTTAGGGGCGGGACCATTAGATATCCCGGGAGGGGGGGTAAAATAATTCAGTGCATGATATTTTTTTCCAGCTGAGTTGTCTGCAGGATTTTTTTTTTAGGAGAGCAAGCTCTGCACGAATTTTTTTTCCACAGATCTTCTCATATATACATATGTTTCCAGTTTGCTTGCAGGAATTTTTTTTTGATGGTCAGCTGCTTGCAGGATATTTTTTTTAGACAATTTTTCCTTTGCAGGAATTTTTTTTGGTAATTGTCACCCCCCCCCCCCCCCCCCCCCCTTCCCGGGATATCTAATGGTCCGCCTCTTATACACGAATACTCGTGAAATAAGGAATAATTTCACCTACATTACAATTTGTCAAAATATATGATTAAAAATATTCTTATCTATCTGAAAGCGTGTGAAATGAAATTATTCTCTGATTTTGCTCCTCACAACTTGCAATTGAACCACCCTAATTCATTGCAGGAGATTGTGGTTGAATGACGGAACAGTAGGCTACCCAATGCAAGAAGCAAAAGCTGGCTGTGGAAATATAATTGGGGTGATACACAAGAGAGCACTCCGGGACAAACTAACGTCAAGATTCGATGTCTGGTGTTACTATCATGACTAATTATAAAGAGCGATAGAGTGTAGAGGGCGAAATTAAGTAACAATTAATGTATTTAAGCAGAAGGGGGGGGGGGGGGGGGGGGGGGGGAGGGGAAGGAGGCACTTTTCTTTGAAGACATAGCGCTGTCGGGCAAACAGATCAACGGTGCGAATCCTGTGTCAATCAAGCCGTTGCTAAGAATGACGTCAACCAAACGTTTTCTTCGGGAAACTTGTTCAAGCTCGCGGCCGTAGAGTTGTACGCGTGTAGCCTGCAAACGACAGCTCAGGCGGATTTTTGGCCTGATGTCTTTCACGCCGAAAAATATCTCGGCAGCGTGAAACAACAAGCGGAAAATCCGTCTGAGCTGCGTTTGCAGGCTACAGCGAGAGTCTTTCGGATACGCGACATGGAGCAGTGCTATTGTAACGGGAAGCGAAGTAGATGAAAAATGTTTATCGTAATACACCAGGCGAAGCGAAATCAGACAACAACGAAAAGAAACACGTCTTCGTTCTGGATCGAATTTTGAGCGAAAACAAAACCATTAAGGAAAAAATACGTTTTATTATCTTGCATATTAATGTTTAGGTGGTAATTTCTTGCCTGACATGCTTTTTTATTCAGTGCTAATAAGTTCCCGTGGGACAATCTTCTTAGCAACTATTTGAGTGCTACTGTGCACACTCGCGTTGCCCGGCACCGCTTTGTTGTACGGCAAAGTCCATTTATAAGGCCAGTACCCGTTCCCCCCCCCCCCCCCCTGCATTTAACCCTCGGACGTACGTCCAAAGTCCTACCGGGTTTTATGGAAATCACCCTCACTCCTTTGCCCCTTGGAGTTTCGTTATTATTATACAAATCGAAATCATTAGGCTTTGAGTAGATAGCCCTGAGTGTGATCTACAATAATATTATAGAATGGCTTGTGATTATGACGTCATATGACGGCATTAAATCCGTTCAGTTTGGATCCGCCATCTTGGATTTCAACTATTTTCTCATGACGTCAGAGAAAAGAGTAAATCGATAAAAAAAAGTATTCCAAAACAACAATGGAATGTTAAAATGTACTAGTATTGCAACATTTCTTAAGTAAACTGTATTGAAAATAGCATTTTAAGGAATAATTAATTATATCTTAAAATTTGTAATTTGGGTAAACCTTCATGTCATTTACGCGATTGCCATGGCGACGTCAAAAAAATGAAGGACAAACAGTTGTCGCATCAAAAAATGTCGGTGAGGGGACGAATGAATAGTTTATAAAAGTTTTAGTTTCCCAGAGTAAATCCCCCCCCCCCCCCCCCCCTCCCCATCCCCGCACGTCCGAGGGTTAGAAAATGGCTTATTTGTAAAGTATTGTTTTATAATTTGATGCTTCTAAAATATCAGTAGTTAGCAAACCAAATACTTGGTTTCTTCTTGGAGAGGATCATAGTTTATTTTAAAACTCGGATCCAGTTATTTTGTTCAGAGCTTGCCTGTGCACTTCACTCTTCTTTCCGTAACATTAAGCGACTGGAAATATTGCTACTGCCCTGGGCCCGGTTGCTTAAACTAACTTAAGATTAAGTGGGAATTTCTGCAACCATTCCCTGTGTTCCGAATTATTTTCTTGGACGCTATTATGGATAAATCCGCCGAAGGTGGATTAAAGAGTAAAGAAAACACAAGGACGGTGAGGCACTAAGAGAGTAAAGTATTTTGCGTAATAGACTTTTCTCTAAAATGGCCGCCGCAAATTCATATTAAGGAGTATGACGTATACTCCCAGTCATACAAACGTCTCTAAATTTTCCAGTTTTTAACTTCCGTTTTCTCGACTCAGGTAGAAACTAACCTAACGAAACTTCGTACGATTACCAAACAAGAGGTGGCCTTTCAGGTGCTGGTATAGATTTTCCGCTCAGTTTAATTTTAATCATTTTAAATTTGCGGCGCCCATTTTGGAGAAAGCTCTATTACAACATTACATTAATAATGTCCTTTCTAAAGCTTCAATCCGGCACCGTGCACCCACGTTATGTAAAATGTATAGCCCGGAAAAAAATGCCGCCTTGTCATCACGCAGAAACTGTAGGTGAACGATTTGACATGTATAATCGATGATCACACGTGAGCCAAAACACTTTTATTAAATAATACATTATTGAAAGAAAAATGAAGCTTATGTTACAATATTTAACAAATAAAGAAGGCCTGAGCCATGTATTATACTGTCATAGAACACGACGGGAATTTGAGAACACGAGAGAAATTTAGAAAACACGAGTCGCAGGTGAGTGTTTTCTATATTTCTCAAGTGTTCTCAAATAACCTGTACAGGGTTAAAACGTACAGAAACATGCTGAAGCGTAAGAATGAAACAAAGCACAGAGTTGTAAATAGTTCTCACCAGTACTTGTGGACTATTTTACCTCAGATTTGAGGTCTAAACCCTGTACAGATGCGTCTTTTGTCATTATTTTTAGTCAGTGGTTTTGGTAAACTCGAAAACTGGACTATTTATAGTATAGTACTAACTAACTGTTTCACTTGCTCGCCAATGCAGTATAACAGTTTCGTTATAAAACTAATCTAACATCATACATTTTATATTATTTTGTCTATAATAAACAAACTAGAAATTGATTTCATGGAAAAGCATAGTCTGAAGTGTCAGCCGTCTCCTCGCACTAGGAAAAGCACAAAGTTTGACCATTCCGTACTGGTTGGATACTTTGAAGCAGCAGGGGCTTCACTGCCAATGTCTTGGATTTTTTTTTTTTTTGCTACGAGTATATTCTATTTGTGTGCGTCAGTACTCTAATAGATGTACAGATGACGTCAAAACGTGACAATATAACAAAAACGCACGCCACGCCACGCCACGCCATGCCACGCCACGCCACGCCACGCCACGCCACGCCACGCCACGCCACGCCACGCCACGCCACGCCACGCCACGCCACGCCACCGCCACGCCACGCCACCGCCACGCCACGCCACGCCACGCCCACGCCACGCCACGCCACGCCACGCCACGCCACGCCGGCCAGGCCACGAGACGCAGTCTAGTGGCGTAACTGTTGCTCTTGTCACGTTTTGACGTCTTCTGTACATCTATTAGAGTACACACCCAGGAAAAATGGAATCTATTTGTTTTATACGATTACGGAGATACGCCAAATAAGACGATACAAATTCTGATAACATTCTATAATTTAAGCCACAGTGTTTTTGTGCACCCAAGTAAAAAAAAATTATTGTGAAAGCTAACAGCTTAAAAATAAGCTAAAAACTCAACTCAGCGAATGTTTCCGAAAAAAAAAAACAACATATTGAGAAACTAACCTCTATTCCTTCCTGATTAGTGATGTAAAAAAAAAACAATCAGAAATTGTTTCTGCTGCACGTTGCTTCACGGCGAACGATAATCCCGCTCGGATTCTCTTCACAATGAGCTAAAAACGTCAACATGTTTGCTTCAAAGTTTTAGCCAAGTTTGAACAGCCGATTCGTATTAATTGATCTACAATGTTTTTCTAACGAATATTTCAAGTTTGATGTGTGAAAGGAGTTTGGCAAATATTCGTGCTGGCGGGTAGGGCGCCCGTGTTTCCCCGCCATTTGTGACGTCATCCGTCCTTCTGTACCCTAAAAGAGGACGGCCCTCAACCAATCACAACGCGAGTTTTACACAGCAAATTGTATAACGCTGAGTATATAGCGGTTCAGTGTATTGCAATAGACAATTTTACAGTTCTGTGAAATGGGGGTTTGGGGGTGACCTTGACATCACAGAGACCAGGAAACTAGTTTGCCATAACAACAAATGATTTAGCCTCAAAAGCAAGAAGGTTTGTATCAAAACAAACTCACCTCGAGCCTCACTTTCACTCATGATCAAAGGCTTGGTAAACTAAGCACAGAACTGTAAAATGGCCTTACAGTGAAACCTCCATTAAGGAGATACCATCGGGACAAGGGGAAATGTCTAGATAATCGTTTTTTTCCTCGACATGTTTACTGTAAAACTGTCAGTCTGCATGTTACTCGTTATAACACCAAGCGTTGTACTTGTTGCTTTTATTTTTCGGTGTAGATAATCCAACAATACCGATGTAATTTCCACAGCCAGACTTTTTCGTTTGCATTGGATATCGAGTAGTTACCGTTCTGCAATCCAACCATAGCTGCAAAATAATAAGAAATAACGGGTTATCCCACAAGTGTCTATCATAATTAGCTGACTAACACTTGATTCATTCTCCTTGTAAAAAAATATAGCACATATCCTATAGTTAGATTGAGCAAATTAAAAAAGTATAAAAATACAAGATATCCTGAAAACAATTTAAAAATACTTTCACTTTTTGCGAAGGCTTTCAATCAAATCTTTACAGTTGTTGCGTACCTTTTTGTTTTTTTCAAATCAAATTTGCAGATTTTCTGACCATTTCAGAACAATTTTGAAATCCAAGATGGTGGACCCAAGATGGCGGTATTTTTTAAATGTATGACGTAATTTTGGGATAATTTGACGTTCATAACCGACACGTAACTGTCACTAAAATAAACATTTGTCGATACTTAGTAGTAGCAGTAGTAGTAGTAGTAGTAGTAGTAGTAGTAGCAGTAGTAGTAGTAGCAGTAGTTAGTAGTAGTAGTAGTAGTAGTAGTAGTAAAACTTTATTTAGACACGGCCGGTATCAATTTCACATGTATGCTCTTCCATCGAGCCGTGGATTAAATTAATTACAATACTCAATTAAGGTAGTACAACTGGCTAAAATGCTCCGAAAAAGGACCCGTTTTGAGAAACTGTTTCAAATCCATTTCAAATTCCATAGAAGAAGTTGTTAAGTCATTTTTATCAGAGAAACAGAGCCTTGTACTACCAGCCTGATCAACATGAGCACACACGAAAAATAATCTGGAATGTTGTGCGAGACTCCCTGTGAACAAAATACCAGAGCGCATGTCCTTAGCTTCCACCGTTCGATACTTACGTCTGCAAATCCCAAGATGGCGTCTTAAAATGGCGCCCCAGGACAACGAAATTCAATCTCCGCTTTCTCCAAAACCCGCAAACGGTGGACTCTTATCTTTTGGAATTGATCATAATAAATGTTTTATCTACCAGCTGGCTGTAAACGAAGGCAACTTTATATTTTACGACTCACCCAATTGTACTACCTTAAATGAGCTTTGCACATCATATAATATAAGTTGCATTTGTATAGCTCAAATACCGTTCGAGAGAAACATAGGGAGGCACTTTATGCCATCCCCCCTCCCCCCCCCCCCCCCGGTTTCCCCAGGCTCACGAATACAAAAAAAGCCCAGGCAGAATAGGGTTAACATACCTGCATTTCTCAAGACCAGCCTGCCAGGCTTTATGCAGCTGGTTGTATGTGGCTAGTGTTGCTCCATGGATTTCACACAGTCGTTGGGCGTCATAATAATTTAGATTATATGTGCCAACTTCAGCGTGAAACACGCCTTGAACAGGAGTGGCGGGAATAACCATGGCAGTCCAGTCTACATATAAAATAATAAAATGAGACATAACAGCAGTTACAAGTTAAGAAGAATATCGCTACTCAAAACTTAAGTAAGAATCCTCACTGAATCTCATTCTCATCCTCATCCTCCTTATCCGTCTTCTCTCCTCCTACTCCTCTTACTCCTCATCCTCCTATTCCTCATCCTCCTCCTCCCTATCCCAATGCTCATCCTCATCGTCGTCCTTGTCCTCGTCATCCTCATCCATCTCTTTATCCACATTCTCATCTTCATCTTTATCTTCATCCTCGCCCTCGCCCTCGCCCTCGCCCTCGCCCTCTCCTGAAACTCAGAGTTTATTTTTGAAGCGGGTAGCCACTCTTCAAATGAATTAATAGGGTATGTAGATTTGTAGGATTTTAACGAAATTTGCGCGCACCCGACTTCGCTTTCCATTATAAATAAATGCAGATATAATTTCGCTGAGCGAGCGCCGAAATACCTTTTCCGTGAATTCAAGACTGTTTGGTCACAAGCCTCTTTAGGGAGCCATATGTGATTTTTATTGGTCGGCGGCATGACCGCATTCACACCCGCGTTGAGTAAGTGTGAAAAATAATAAAATATTTTCGGCCCGAAAACTCAGATTGATGCTATGAAAATGAAACTTACAAGGTGTGTAAATCATCCGAAAATCTTTATTTTAGTGGCAGTTACGTGTCAATTATGACGTCATACACGCCATAATGACGTCATACGTTAAAAAAATCCGCCATCTTGGATCCTAAATCTTGGATTTCTAAATTGTTCAGAAATGTCGGAAAATCTCCAAATTTGTTTTGAAAAAATCAAGAAAAATATAAAGATGCTAAAACGGCAAAGATTTTGCAAATATTTCATCGTAAAAAGCAAAAAATTTATTAAGCTATTAAATTGTTCAGAAATGTCAGAAAATCACCAAATTTGATTTAAAAAACATCGAAAACAATATAAGGATGCAAAAAATTGCAAAGATTTTGGAGGAAACTATTCGTAGGAAAGCGGAAATCTCATGAAAAACTGAAAAATTAAGCTGAAATACCAAATTTGCCTAAAACAGCCTGTCAAAACTTGGTTGCCATGGAAACATCAAGTCGCTTGATCAAAATATTGACACACCAAAAATGTTCCCAGATAAATTTTAGGAAAACTCATAAAATAAAAATTCTTCGATCAGGCCAATACATGCGCCGAATCGTGAAACACTTCCTTTAAACGTTTCTTCTCAATTTATCGTATTATTATTTCGGTCCGTCAGACAATAATATACCTACCAACATTGCATATATCGTCGATAAATGGTAAGACCGTAACTTCAACACCGCACTGACAGGAAAAGGCACCCAACCTCGGACCATGAATGCAAGTTCCTCCCATACTTGCACGGACTACTGGTACATGGCAGAAGGCTGAAAAGAGACTAAAAATATATGAATGGTTAGAAAAACGAATTAAGAATATTTTTTTGACTGAGAAAATTACTTCATTATTATTGTCTGACAGCAAGGAAATTTATCATTAATTTTTAATTGCAGTGCAAATGCGCTTGCGTTTGTAATTTTCTCAGCCATTAATGGAGTAATCGTATGAAAGTTCGAGTAATTAAGGATTTAAAACTACTCGTGATATTTGAAAAATTATTTGAAATTGCCCTCGCCTAAAGGCTCGTGCAATGTTGAGAGAATTTTCAAATATCACTTTTAACGAAAATCCTTTATTGCACTCGCATTCATACGAACGATTACCAAATACACTATTCGGGCGTTCTGTAATCGAAACACGGATGCAATAATTTTTGATATTACATTTTATTATAATAATTCCAATATTATTAGAGAACTCGATAGCGACCTCGAAAAATTATTAAGCTCGGACACAAAAAAAACACTCAATAAAAAAAGGGAGTGGGTTCAATTTCGATGAGAGCGCACGAGAGTCGACGAGGAGTCGACGATGAGCGCAAGAGAGTTTCAGGCGAAACAAGATCGAGAGTCTGTTCTCTCGACAATTCTCGTTCTTGTTTGAGAAGGCATAGGTTTGTATTATCGAAGAATGGCCTTGATTATTATCGCTATCACGCGAAAAGCGAATCAATTGTTTTTACTGATTCTTTCTGGAAACATGTTTCCTCGTTTAGCCAGGCCTTAACCGGACGTTCTTTCTGTTATTTTTTTTTCGTGTTTGGTGATTAAAATGGAAATTTAAAATTAAAGGGATTTTTAAACCTCGATCTACTCAAGTGGCAACCTGCAATTAGCAACCGAATTTAGGTTTCGCTTTTCCGAAAGTTGTAAACGACAGTCGGCAGGATTATATATCTTCAGTTTCTACTAAATCCAAACCGCGATCCTTCCCATTTATAGATCTAGAGAACTGACAACAAAGGAAAGTTTAAAAACCAGAGTTTAAAAC